>PVJO010001956.1:0-156134 GCA_004026905.1 Hystrix cristata | reverse complement strand
TTTAGTATTAGGGTAATACTTGCTTCCAGGAATGATTTTGGAAGTACTGCTTCCTTTTCAATTTCATTAAAGAGTTTGAGGAATAATGGTATTAGATCATCTTTGAATTTTTTGTAGAATTCAGCTGTGAAGCCATCAGGACCTGGGCTTTTCTTTGTTGGTAGGTTTTTAATTACCTCTTCAATTTCAATGGCTGATACTGGGTTATTTAGTATTTTTATCTCTTCTGGATCAGTCTTGGTAATTCACATATTTCTAAGAATCTGTCCATTTCTTCAGTATTTCCCATCTTCTCTTTCATTTTTTATTGCATGGATTTGGGTCTTTTCTTTCCTTTTTTTTTGATAAGATTGCCTAGGGGTTTGTCTATTTTGTTTAGTATTTCAAAGAACCAACTCTTTGATTCATTCATTCTTTGTATTGTTTTCTTAGTATCAATTCCATTAATTTTAGCTCTGATCTCAATAATTTCCTCCCTTGTACAAGCTTTGGTTTGTTCTTCTTTTTCTAGACGTTTCAGGTTCAACATTAAGTTTTTATTTGATCTTGTTCTGTCTTCCTGATGTGAGAGTTCAATGCAATAAATTTCCCCCGTAGCATTGCTTTCATTGTACCCCGTAGGTTCTGGTATGTTCTGTTGGCATTATCATTTAATTGTATAATTGCTTAATTTCTTCTGTGACCCAACTGTTGTTCAGGAGGATGTTATTTCTATGTGTTCATGTGGTTTTTTTGGTTTCTGTTGCCATTAAGTTCCAGTTTCATTGCACTATGGTCTGATAGTATGCATGGGATAATTTCAGTTCCCTTACATTTACTTAAGTATGCTTTGTGAGCTAGTATGTGGTCTATTTTGGAAAATGACCTGTGTGCAGCTGAAAAGAATGTGTATTCTGCTGTTGTAGGGTGGAACACCTGTAGACATCTACTAAGTCCATTTGTTCACAGATTTGATACAGTTCTGATATTTGTTTGTTAATTTTTTGTCCAGTTCATCTGTCTTTTTGTGATAGTGGGGTATTGAAGTCTCCCATTATAATTTTGTTAGTGTTTATTGGATCTTTCATGGTCCTTAACATTTGTTTTATGTAGTTAGGTGCACCAACATTTGGCATATAAATATTAATGATTTGGCACATAAATATTAATGATTGTTATTTCTTCCTCTTGGAGTTTTCCCTTGAGAAGTACGCAATGACTTTCTTTGTCCCTCTTGATCAGTCTTGATTTGAAGTTCACTTTGTCCGAGATTAGGATAGCTACTCCTGCTTTTTTCTGTGTTCCTGTTGCATGCAATATCGATTTCCATCCTTTGATTTTCAGTCTATGAATTTCCTTTTGGGTAAAATGTGTCTCTTGTATGCAGCATATCGATGGATCTTCCTTCTTAATTCATCTGTTAGTCTGTTTCTTTCAATTGATGGGTTGAGACCATTTACATTGATGGTTATAGCTATTATGGATTGACTTATCTTTGCCATTGATCTTTTCTGTTGTTGGTTCTGTGTTTCACCTCAGTGTAACTGCTTCCCTTACCTGCTGAGTTCTTTTTATTAGTGTACTTGTAATTATAGGTTCCTTTTTCCTTTTCTAGGATATCCTTGAAAATATTTTGTAGAGGTGGTTTGGAGTCATAAATTTCTTCAGTTGTTCTTTAATGTGGAAGTATCTTATTTCACTGTTGAATTTGAAAGATAATTTGACTGGGTACATTAATCTGGGTTGGAGATTGTTTTCTTTAAAGGCTTGAAATATTTTGCTCTCCTTGATTTAAGGGTGTGTGTTGAAAAGTCCGCTGAGATTCTGATGGGTTTTCCTTTGTAGGTGATTTGGTTTTTTTTCTCTAACAATTTTCAGTATCCTTTTCCTTTGTTGAATTTCTGGAATCATTATTATTATATGTCTTAGTGTAGATTTATTTTGGTCATGGTTAACGGGGTTCTATATGCCTCACTTATCTGTATGTCAAACTCTCTTCTCATACTTGGGAAGTTTTCTGTCATTACTTCTGTAAATAATCTTTTTAGATACTTTGCACTGTCCCCTGATTTTTCATTCACTCCAGTCACTCTTATATTGTTCTTCTTTGCATCATCTTGCAGCCATTGTAATGATTTTTCATAGTCCCTATCTATTTTTAAGAGGTGTTTCTTCTCATTGTCACTAATTGCTGATCTATCTTCTGGTCTGAGATTCTATCTTCACTTTCATTTAATGTACTGCATATATTTTCAAGAAAGTTTTTGATTTCTCAGTTATCTGTTGGAACTGTTTCATTGGCTCCATTTCTTTATTAAGTTGAATATTCAAGTTTTCCATCATTTTTCCAAGCTCTTCTCTTTTTATTATTTGTGTCTACTCTGAATTCACTAAGCAGGTCTTTCATTATGTTTGTCATCTGTTTTTTTAACTCGGTCAATAATTTCTAGTCTGATGTTCTCTGTAGCCTCACCTATCTGTTTTTTAACTTCTGCTGTTATCATTTCTGAGAGTTTGGTTGGGTGTCTTCTGATTTCCTCTATGTCCTTGTCCTCTGGATTTGTTCTGAGTGGGCTGGGGGTCTGGGATTGTGTTTTACTTCTGTGTCTTGTCATTTTCTTTGTACACATATACATTTCCCCCTTTTAGTTTGTTCTCCATGTCAATTTTACATTTTGTTTGTGGGGGGTTATGTTCAGACAAGTATCAGTGCTTTTCGAGGAAAAGTCTGTCCTTACAGTGTCTTCTAGGTATATGTGGTTGTTGGCTCTTATGTCCTTTATATCTCCAGAGCTTTCCTCAGTGACATGGGTATGATTGGCTCTACTTGGTACTGGTGAAGGTCCAAGGCTCCCCAGCAAGCCACCCAACCATGATGGAGTCGCTGGTGGGCTGGGTGGGCCTGCTCTGGTCTGGGGTAGGGGGCCCTCACAGGCCTGAAACTCCCCAGTAGGTCACTGAGCTGCAATGGAGTTTCTGGTGGGCTGAGCAGGCCCAATTGAGTCTAGGGGAAGGAGTTCTCAGAGGCCCAAGGCTCCCCAGCAAGCTGCCAAGCCATGATGGAGTCACCAGTGGTCTGGAAATTCTCCCATTTCGATCAATATGTAGGATATTATTTTAGTGACCAAACAATTCTTTACTCATTATTTGATCATTATTCATATTTAGGCTGCGTTCAGACTTGTCTTTCATGATACTGTAATGGATTCCTTATAGTTATCCTCGGGATCTTTATTACTGGCTTCACTGACTTAGTCTCTGATACTCGTTCTAGTCTGTGAACACTGTGGCCCTACAGAATTCAGTATTTTGCCAGTGTTGGAAGGCTTGTCCTCTGGTGACATCCTGCCAACTTGCCTGCATATGAGTGGTGTAACTCATTTGGGAGGATTCATGGCATTACGAAATGTAAGAAAAGTACTTTGAAGTCCATTATAACAAGTTAATCATACTAGCTGGTAGTTACATATCAGCCTACATTTGCAACTACTTTTTTATGTATTAAAAAACATTTAGGTGTTTCTGTGGAGGATATCTTTCTCAATCTTGCTCACACTTAGGTCAAAAGCTTTTATGGTTAGAAAAGGACAGAGTCACGTTAGAGAATACGCATTGACTATGGAGGAGAGCTGCCTCTCCTGCATTGTGATTGAGGAATTATGACCTCCATTTCCACACATATTTCCCCAAAGAGAGTGTCGCCCTCTACCAAGGCCCTGTCAGCTTTAAGTGGCCTGAGAGAGATCCAAAGACAGCACATCCAAGACAGTGCCTCAAGACAGGGATTGCTTTTCCATTCACTTTAACAAGAATTGCTAGCATAGCTTCAGATGCTGCAAAGTCCTTCTGTGAGACTTCCTCACTTCTGGATACTTTTTCTAGTAAAAGAAGGAGATGGATCGCTGGAAAGAATTCTTGGCATGTGAGTATGTGGCAGCCTGTCTAGTTGCCTCTTGTCTGCTTTTAAAAAAAATTTTGTTGATCTGTTGTAAAGACATTGCTATGCAAGTGCTGCATATGACTGAATAGTATGCCAAAATTGACAGGGCAAATGACTCAGCAAAATAGCAAACATTCCGCTAATTACTGTGCTCATGTGCACCATTAATATTAGTAATCTACTGCAGTGTGTGTTTGCACAGGGAAAGAACCAGGACTTATTGTTTTATTTATAGTTACACAATACGCTTGGCCGTGTTTGATTATAGGAGCATGTTTCTAATCGTAGTTTTAAAACAAATAAAAAATACCAGATGATATATACCACTAATGAAATCAATACTTTGGGGAAAAACATGCATTATTATTTCTCAAAATGCATTGATTTAATTAGTTGTTTAACCTCATAAAATATTATAGTAAATATAGATCATGTTTTATTTAGGTAATAATTATTATTACCAGTGGGAAAATACTTTATGAAAAATACAGTAATAAAATAATAGCAAAATTATATTTTTGCCTTGTACTTTAAATAGTTAATTGAATGTCACTATTTTCAATGAAGTAGTTAGGCAGAGTAACTCACAAGTACATTTCTTATTCCATTATACATGCATTCAAAGTCTTACTGTCTTATTTACTATTTTTTAGAATGAAAACCATTGTATAAAGATATTTTTGATGTCTATTCAATTTACTTGCAATTGTGATATTGTGAAGTAGCTTATTTTTCAAATACTGTGCTGAGAAATTCAGAATTTAACAATTTATTCTATGGACATAGTATTATTCAAAATTTATTTTGTTTTGATGTTATGATAATGAGCCATATATGGTAATTTTAAATAATAAAATGTGTTATGGTAACTAAGATTCCTACTATTTTATACCTCTCACTTTATCTGACAAAATAAATTAAAATCTTAAGTATCTGAAAGCTACTCCCAAGGTAAACTGGTGTAAAAATGAGGTTTTTTTAAAAGAATTATTGGTATCATCATTACTAAACTTTTTTTTACTTTTTTTTGGGGGGGGGGTTGGGGATCGAACTCAGGCCCTTGTGCTTGCAAGGCAAGCACTCTAATCACTGAGCTAAATCCCCAGCCCTAAACTTTTTTTTTTTTAAAGGATAATTGTGCATTTACAATGTTTGAATTGAATATGTTTATTTTTTCCCTATGGTCAAAGACTGGTGAATATGAAAGAAAATAAAGGTAGAAAAATCAAAAGTTCTCTGTTCCACTTAACCAGCATCTGCTATGAAACTACCTTGGGACTGGAGGTTTATCTCAGTGGTTAGAGCGCTTGCCTAGCAAGTGCAGGCCTCTGAGTTCAATCCCAGAACCAAAAAAAAACCTCAAAAACAAACAAACAAAAAACCCCAAAATGACAAAAAATGTTATGAACCTACCACGTGCTTAATTTGTATCAGGTAGAATGGATCATTTATAAATCACATATGACATGATCCCAAAGAGCTTCGTAATTTGTGCGAGGAGAACAACACACACAAACTGACCGTAAAATAAAATTAAAAGTAATGACAGAAAACCTAGTCACTGTATCGTATGTGTAAGAGTCACAGGTAAGAGGTCAAAATAAAAATATAAAAGTACTTGGCATTTTTGAAGGTTATAAACAAAGTTAAAATTCTACATTCTTAATTCTTTAAGGGTTTGGATTTGTAAATCCTTAACTGTTTGATGAAGAGACAAAACATACAGAAGACTCTGGAGTTTTGGCACCAAGTTCTAATGCGCTGAACTGCTCTCAAGGTAGGACCAGCTGGACTGCAAGACAACCGGCACCTCACATGGCCAGCAAGGTACACACAGCACGGAGATATTTATTATTCACACAGTGATCCAGAATAGATACTCCAGGCAGCTCCTCGCATGTCAGTCACAGAAATGTTGAACTGCACGCTCTTTGGGGACAACATTGCCTGCCCCTCCAGCTTGGAAGAGGGCAGAACAAAGTGAAGAGGGTGCAGGCGGCCCTGGGAGAAGCGCCGGCATCCACGCCCATGGAGCAGCCAAGTACCGTGGCCTCCTCGGCCTGCAGCAGGCCGGGGAAGAGCCTGCTGCCCTGGGGCTGTCTAAGGTTCTACTCCAGGAAGGGAAAACCTGGGAAGTGGTTGGATTGCTTGGAGTATTTATCGTAGCTTTCATTCAAATTCCTATTTTCTTGGCATTCAGTCTCTGACATTACTGATGTAGTAAGGTAGGTTCTCATCCTTGTATATATTCTCATTCTTTGTATAAAAAGCCTATGACTAGCTATGCAAGATAAGTTTAGTGAGTGAAGCAAATGCTATGTATCCAAAACAGAGGATAAATAGGGTTGATATAATTTCATAAATTCTTGAGTTATTTTTATATGCACTTTCTCTGTTAACAAAAACTCATTTTAAGTTACATGAGAAATTTTCTTAATACTTTTTCAGCTACAACTTTCTTGATAGGATTCCACCTAGTTTTTCATATCAAAATTCCTTACAATATATCCCATTATATTTTTTCAGCCAATGTTTGAGAAAAAAATTTTAATTTTTCTAAATTTGGAAACATATATATAAAGTGTGAAATTGTACATATCCACATGTGTGCATGTATATACTTTATATATTAATTTTGGGTTTTTTATATACTTAGGTATATGTAGAGATGTGTATAAATGTATCCCTCACTATATGGATATATTTGCATATAATATTCTAAACTTAAATATTTTTACAGAATTTTGTAGGAAAACTCTCATGTTCAAATATAGCTGTAAAATAACAAAATGACACATAGATATCAAGGAGTGCTTCAAGTGCTAATGGGAGACACGTAAATATGAAATGTGGTCACATCAAGAGTGTTCTCTCCTGTTATAACTACTTCCCAAGTGTACCACACCCTAAACTTATTTCTACAGTTTCTGCTTATACTTAGCCCCAGCTTTTGCCTTATGTTATGAAATATCCCCACATATTTGAGAAAGTTTTGAGGAAACACACAGAGATGTTGCCAGAGTGTGAGAAGAGTGCTAACAGCAGAAGAACGAGACGAAGGGTGTCCTGGCAGCCACAGGGAGCCCCCTGGGCTCTCTGGTCACCATCCCAGGTGCTTTCGTCATAAGGAGTGAAAACGAAAGGCCGAAAGTCTCACAGCACTGTGACAGTAATGTGTGTACTAGGGAAATGGACCCCCACTCCATCTTAGACAAATTTAGGATGAACCTGGAAAAGAGGGTGTCAAATGATCACGGACTCCACTCTGGGCCGTGACTTAGAGAGCAGCACGCCTAGATACTGGAGGTGAAGGCTGGGTGGGGTGAAAGGTCAATTAGCAAAGGATCAAACCCAAAATGCTGCTGTGCATTCAAGTCACACTACACAACATCCAAGATGTACGCCAGGACATCCCTCAGGGTGGAAAACTCATTCCCATTCCCTCTGTGGAAAGAGTGGGGGCGAGGGAGAAATGAGAAGGAAGAAGAGAAGAAGAAGAAAAATGAAGGGGGAGAGGAAGAGGGAGAAGTGGAGGAGGACATAGCATGGAGTAATCGTTCAGTGTGGGAAAATAAGCAAAAAACAACATCTGTTACTTGTTTCAGAGGGCCGCCCTTTCTCAGCAGCACCTGGTGTCAAAGTGCCCAGGACAGGAGGACTTCTTTGGGGCTGTGCAGCGTGGCTGTAGTGAGGGTCACTCTGTAAACCTCCGTCCCCTCAAGAAATCCTCCAATAAATGACCAGTTGTTGAAACTTCAGTGTCACACTGGTGCTTGGAAAGGTGTTTGTGGATTTTAAGCATTGTGCTTTACGAAGAATATGGCCAAATAAAATCTCACACAGATGGCTTTACACAGCACTGACGATGCTTCCGTCCAAGCTCACAGTGTTGTTGCAAGAGGTGACAGCATCCAGTGGCTCCGCTCTCTGCAGACAGGACCTCCCTGATGCAACCCAAGAGGAGAGGGATGGCCTGCTTTACGGCTTAGTGTGCACATTTGCCCACGTGGCACGCCACGGTCCTGGTCCGAATGCCAACTGCACGGTGCCACAGGCCCCTGGGAAGGTCTTCACATGAAGAAGGTTGTGCTCATGGGCAAGACCTGGCAAACAGTCTCCCTGTGAATGATCGAGGAGACCGATGCTGCACATTGTGGCCAGTCCAGATGCTTCGCAAAAGAGAGCGTGCCAAGGGAAAATTCTCATTCCTGCAATGCTAACTGGCTTCAAAGGGGTTAAAGACAGATTCACTCCGAGAAAGAGCAATACCGGTGAGTCAGAAGGAAAGGCAGCGATGGTGGGCTGGAAGAGTCATCGGCAGTCACGGATAGGACATGCCGCTCACCCACCCACGCATGGGTTCCCCAGCTGTGGAAAGTCGCCTTTCTTTGAAGATGACCGCGTGTCTATTTTAATACCACTCCAAGAATTCCAAACACAGAAACAAGAGTGTGAGTCGAGCTCTATTTTGCATTGATTTTAAAATTAAAAACTGCTGAAACTCCTAAAAATGTTTCAGGGCCTTCATGTCTGGCAATGTCAATAGCACCATGAAAATAATGGACAACTCAGTTTCTCAGAGTTTACTAGTTAAGACTGTCCCCTTCACCCGAGTCACCATCTTGCCACCATCTTGCACACTTGATGACAGTCACTGTTCGGCTTCTCTTTCTCACCTCATTTCTGAACCTTTTTTAGTCGCGAGTTCCTGCCTCGGCGAGTTCCAGTCTATTCCAGGAAATCGCTACTGAAGAAGCATCCAGCACACTGTGACAGTGAAGTACCTCAGCTCCGAGAGCCACATCTTTTCTGTCGCTGTGATTTCTCCGCCCTTGCAGAGTTAGTGCAGCCACGGACGGTCAAGGAGGGAAGGAGCGTGCTGCGGTTCCAGTAAAAGTGGACTTGGAAACCCGGGTGGCAGGGTGGATTTGGTCTCGAAGCTGTAGTTTGCCAGCTTCTGTAGTAGAGACTCTTCAGATATGGTCACCATGAGTTCAAACACTGTTTTTCCTAGTAACCAAGCTGCACTGGCACCGAGAGGTAAGATCTGCTCCTCAAATCGAGGCCAGTTTTCATAATCTGCTGGTCACTGGGAGGCTGAGACAGAAATGATGTCCTGGGACTTCTGAGGCGAAACTGTAAGAAGACTCGCAGCTTCTGCTCAGCCTCATGGAATGCTGGCCTTGAACGTTTCATACCTGAGGTTCCCCCACGTCACAATGAGGCTGTGGAGAAACTGAGTCTAGATGCTCCAGTAGATAGCCCCAGCTTCCAGTCCACAGCCAGCACCACCTGCCTGCTGTGGGCTTGCATGCCACAGGCGTCCAGTCCCGCTGCCCCTTCAGCACCTAGCTGAGGGTAACACGCGCAGCAGAAGGACCCAGCTGAGTCCAGCCAACCAGGAGGGTTGCCAGTGACAATAATATCTTAGTTGTAGGTTACTCTTCAAACAATAAGAGATAAAGGCAGCAGTCACCTAGTTTTTGTTTTAATTCTGTATTTTTGTACAATTGCATTTTTTTCAAAGAATGTTTATCACACTGACGTGTCTTTCACAAATGAATGTGTGAGGCAAAGAGTTTAAATTATCTGGCATAATATATTGACTGTTTTTGCAAATGTAATATATCCTTCTTGTGTTAATCAGAATCAAACATTATAAAACATATCGCATCCTCACATAGTCGATGTTACTGATGCGCAATTGTTTTAGAAACTGGGTTGAAGAATGGAAGTTAATGTGCACTGCATTACAGATTCTCCCACTGAAATCGTAGGAAGCGGACTTCGCCAGTCATTTTCACACAGCTCTCATCTCTAGAAATGAATTACCAGCACTAGTGAGGGTGCCTGCACAGCCTATTATAGGTCGTAACCGTCAGTGGGATGAGGAATATTGAATTTGCCACCACTCAGTCTACAGATGCGGCTCTGTGTAAATATCATATTATTTGGTCTGTCTGAATAGTTGCATGAATGACTTCTGGTAAGCTTGTAATGAAATTACAGCCAATATATTTGAATTAAAATTTTTGTTACTATTAGATTTAGGCTAAGAAGCTAAATGTGTTTTAAATAAAAACAAACTTTTCATCTGGGTTCTTTGGGCTTTTAACAAGAAGTGACATGTCAGAGAAATACAATTTTAAGTAAGAACCTGTTTCAAGTTCAGAGATAAATTAAGGACATTATGGGAAATAAGCCATGGAACCATTAGTTGTTTTCTTGTTGCTTCCTTACTGTTATCTGGTGGTGGAAAGAAAAGAAAGGAGCCACATTTGTACATAGCTCATATATGAATGGGAGCTATGTAGACCCAGACTGTTCACATGTTCGCAGTTATTCAAGATACAACAGTAAAGGCAAATATGTTATATACTTGTGGTGATAATTACTAACACTCTGATCTAGAAAAACAGGAAACAAAGTCTTGTTTCAGAACCCGGAGCATTAAGTAAAATACAATTAGTGAATCTTTTTCCCTGAGCTTTGCTTTGACCCAAATATGAACAATTTTCTTTGCTTCATTCTACAGTTCTGGGGAAAAAGAAAAACAAAACAAAACAAAACAAAAAAAAAAAACCAGATGTCAGACTTGACTTGTAAAATCAGCAGACACCTTTCTATGTTTGGGCCAAAAAAACCCTGAAACAGATCCAGAGAAAGCAGCACTTCTAATGGGGGATTACAATATGTTTGGACATTCCATATTTCACTGTGCATAGGAAGCATTTGACTTACAAAATAGTGTGTTTCTGTGTCCGCAAAAGTTCAGATGCCTAAGAGAAGAGCAGATGTCAGGTATATTTGGATGCACTCTAAACAAGGGGAAAATACGTCAACATAGTGAAGACATAATTTGATCACTAAAGAGTGAACAGACATTTACTTACCACATTAGACTTCTGGCTTATGCACAGGATGCAAGTCACAAATACAATGCACATATATTTCAGTAGACATATGTAAAAAATTCAGAGATCAATTAAGCCACCTATTGGCCGAAAAGCTTGGAAGTGTGTTGTTCTCAGATTCTATTATTAAACTTAGAACAGTGTATTTCACCAGTGCTATTGGATCACTGCCCCAAGGGCTGAGTTAAAATGTGACTTGCACCAAATGTAGACATAAGAAAGCTTGCTAGCGGGATGCTATTATAAACAACCTGCTATGCAGTATCCCAAACTTTTGCTTCTTTCTCTGGAGCTCCCACAGGTAGGACAAGTATTTTTCATAAAATAGATTTTTCTTCCTAAGTGGCAATACACATAGAAAAAAATAAATAGAATTTTTTGACAAAGCAGCTAGCGGACTCTGGATATCAGCAGATGTGAGAACGCTGCCGTGCCCACGGCGCACATAGATAGTTAAGTCGAGGGAGGCTTAGCAACACGTAGAAAGGCTCTCGAAGGCTGCAGCTGCATCTCAAGGGATTGTGGAACAATGTGTTTCTAGGCAGATTCCTACTGCATGCCTCAGTAGTAGTCAGTATTTTTAATAGGGAGAAAGGACAAAGTCCAAAATTCTGAAATGATCTCTTCAAAAACTTTAAAACATTCCTAGAAAAATGTTGAGAGAAAATATAAATTTAATTTAAATGCAATAACCTATCTGGATGTAACCTCATAAAACAAAACAAATCTGTATTAGTTTAATTGTTATTTCAGTGGCAATCGCGTTAACTGCCAGTATTACCTAGCTGGTGTATTACGGAGGCTCAGGGTGTTGTTAAAGATAAAATGACACTTGCTAAAAAGACCTTACATTATCTCGAGCTTATTCAAAATTTTTCCTGTGTTCTTAAACAGGAGATAGAAAGACAAATTGTACACAATCTTGCAACACGAAGAATTGTTCCCCTGACAGTTGTATCCAACCAGTAGATGACACGTCTGTGTTAGATAAATATGGCAAAGCTGCACTATTTCCTTGCTTACCAGGCTAAATGTGGCACAGGCTACTTTAATTTGAAATCAGCTGTTATTTGTGATGTTTTGAGACTAAATAAGACTCTTTCAATCATTTTCAATACTTATTTTTCTTCTCATAAGTACATGCATGAACCCTAATAATCTTAGTCAGATTATATCATGTTTATTAATTTGTAAATCCTAAGAGTATAATTTCTGGAATTCTTGGTATGAAACCCTTTCCCCTTTTCTTTCCATTTAAAAGACTCTTTTAATTGGTATTTTGCTAGTTCGGTAAACATATCATTGAAAAATTTTACATTTAAAAATTACGTTTTAAAAGCCTCTTAGATTAAATTAGCCTAGTTTGCAATAATTTTCCATTTCAAATTAGAAAAAAGTAAAATTTTAAGATTTTCAGGATCATTGGCAAAAACACATTAACTTTGTCTCCCCTTTAGTGGAAAATATACAGAAACGATGCCTTGCCATTGAAGTTCACTCTGGAAGACTCTCACATGGCCTCTCTGTACTTACACGTGGAAAACTTCAGCAACAGAGCAGTAAAACGTTACTGCAGATCACTGGAGGCTTCGTGAGAGCCTCTTACGATATTAGGTAACCTCCTGGAACTGTGATTCTAGTCTGCCTTCCCCTGCCCAAGAGAAACGGGAAAGATTCGGATCCCCGGAGACCTACATGCTGCCATAAACAAAAACCACAATTGTGTTTTTGAAATGTATTCCATCATTCTTGAAGGAAGAAGGGAGATTGGTTTTTTGTTTTTGTTTTGTTTTTGTTTTTCAATCTGCATTCCTCATGCGGTAGCCCCCACAGGCAGGGACACTGAATTGTACTGGGAAACACAATCCTGAAGCTTTACTTGTGGTGCAGATCTTTGCAGTTAAAAGGAGACTTGAAAGGAACTTTTTAAGTTTTCACGTGTTTCATCAATTCACTGTTCAAGCATTGAGTCATTCTTAGAGAAAACTATCTAGAATACTATCAGACTGCTGCATTTATTAAGAGCATTTGACTTTGTAATTGGAAAAACATCAGTTCAATCCCTACTATCCCGCTTTATTTGGCAATTATTTAACTTCCCAGAGATTGAATTTCTCATTAGTAAGGCAGAGACAATGCATCCTAAATTGTTCGGTATTTTCAACAATAACCATCTGTTCGGGGACTCAGCCAGGCTCAACACCTGTTGACAAAAGAGACTGTCAGCAAGATCCCTCATCAGCAAAAGAGAATTGTCCTGGCTCTCGTGGTTCCAACAGACAGAGAAATGATGCTAAATAGAGGGATATAGCATGGAAGACAAAAAGGTGCATTTTAATAAGTGCTTATAAAAGAGAAGAACATGTTTGGGAGAAAGACATGGCCGACTAGGGGAGCAGAGGTGAGCCACGTCCCATCGGTACTATTTTAGCCCCGATCTCAACTGGAATTCAGACCACGACATCCCTCTGCTTGATGCCTCCATGACTTCTCAGCTGCATCACAGCAAGAGCTAGAGCCAGCCGCTGGTGTCCGGCCGCCTGTCCAACTTCCTGTCCTGCTGCCCTTGGCCCAACTTTGGGGGTTCCAGCTGCAGGGGTTTCCTTGATGCTTCCTCCCTGGAGCTCTTGGACTCGACCTCCCGCAGCCTGGTGCACCCGCCCACCTTGATCGAATAATATCCGCCCAGAGATCCCTTGGCTGAGCAGCACTGGTAAACTTGCAGCCCTGAGCCCAAGCCTGCCTGTCCTCTTAGCCTCTTTTCTTCCTCATGTTCCCCTGTGACTCAGATCATTCAACAGTACAGGAGTTTACCTCGTTGACTGCCGTCCCACTCTGTTGTCAGCTCCACAAGGGCAGGAATTGTTCTTCCTTACTGTAATCAGCATTTTCTAGGATGAGGCCTGCTGAGTAGGAAGTGATCAATAGGTATTTGTTGATCAGTTAAATCTGTGGGGAGATTATTTGAGCACGTGGCATTCATACCGGGAAATGAGTGGGAGTGGGGAAAACTAGAGGAAAGAATCCAGAGAGCAGGGAATTGTGAATGAACAACTCTTAAAACTAACAGGATCGCTCTCTAAGGAGGAGGTGAGCAGACCAGGAGAGCAAGGCCTCAGACACAGCAGGAGATCTGACAGGAGCAGACAACACACTGGGTAAGCCCTCCACTTAGTAAAGGAGTACATTTATAATACCCCACTCTGTTAAGAAAGCAAAAATATCAGCTAAAGTTTGGAGAAAAATAAAAAGAAGAAACATTCAATTCATGTTTCATCATAGCCCACTGAAACGAGTCAGCAAGGAAGAAAAAAAAAAAGTAAGGGAAGAAAAAGAAAACAAAGATGGATGAGAAAAGGAATTTAACAGAAAAAGAGTTTACCAAAAGCGAAAGCAGAATTTCAGAAGGGAAAACAGAGATATCAGCCCAATAGTCAACAGACAGTTACAGAGACTTACAAAAATTAAAAAGTAATCCTGTTATTTGGTCTTTTACAACATGTGTGTAAGAGGGGCGAGTTCGGAGCGATCAGAGACAGCAAAGGACGGGGCTGCGGACCGGGTGTGAGAACGGGGTGCACAGGAGAGGCGCCCGAGTGAAAACTGAGGAGAGGGAACGTGGGGGTGCTGGCACCATGGCAAGAGTGGTAGAGATCGGAGTAGATCACTGGGAGCTTCAGATTTATAGACTCGGTCTCTGAAATGATGGAGACCACCAAAGAAACGAAGATGTCAAAAAATGGAGAATGGCCAGCTGTTACGCTCACATTGACTTCCTTCCTTCTGCTTTTATTGTATCTCTGTGGTTGTACGTTTTTTAATTGGGAGAAGTACGCTTCTTCACGCTGTCAGGTTCCCAGCTTTCTCTGAGCCTTGTTTTAGGCAGCATTCGCGTCACCACCCCTCCTCCTCCATCCTTCTCCATCCTCTGCGCTGCCAGCTCCCACATCTCCGACAGCTTCCTGCTCATCTGCCCTGGACCACCGACAGCCTCCGCCCACTCAGGGCCTCCAGGGTTGCTGGCCCAGAACGTGCTTCTGTCCTTTAGCCCCTCACCGAGCTGATTTCCAAAGCTAAGTGGCAGCAGCTCTGCTGCATGATCCATAGTTCATTTTTCTCTCGGTAGCATAAGCATGTAATTTATTGTACCAGCCAGAGGCCATGAACAAGATGACTGCCGGCTGCAACCACAGGCAGGCTCCCTCTGGGAGCTCGTCCTGCGCATCTGCCCTGGTGTCCCTGCCTTCATCCCTCAGGACACAGGGTGGTCTGGAAGAAGGAAGGTCCTGCCCAGGGCACGGAGACCAGCAGCCCAGCAAGGCCGCAGGGTGCTGAGCAAAGACGACAGGTCACACATAACTCTGAGCACGTGGCTTTCATCCCACATACGCACATCATTGGATCCGGCGGTGTCCAGCGTGAGACGGAAAAGGCCAGCTAAGACTTCACTTGACGTTTCATCTAAAGACAGATAAAATAAACCAGCAGCCATATGTAATGTGTGGGCTAAAGTTTCTCAATTACGCTGTTTTGTTTTTTTAAAAACCTAGCCATTTGTAAAAGGAATAGCTTTTCTTTTCCTTCCCTCCCCCTTTGTCTTCCCCCCAAAGTAATCCTGCCAATGTTTTGGACAACTGCAGGGAAAGCTTCCTTGCAATAAGCCAAATGTTTCATGATGTAATTCAGAGTCACATTTCGGAGAAATACAGTCAATTCAGTCAGTTCTTGTTATTTACTCTAGTTATGTTCAAGGAAGTTGATACAGTCCTGAATTAGCAAATAAGGAACCATTGTTCCTAGGAGAAATTCAAAATTAGACTCTGTGAACTGGTCCCAAATTTTCATCAGCCAATCAATATATAATCTTGTTTTAAATTGTTGAAGACTCTTCTGTTAAAGAAACATCACCAAATTTATTAAGTGTGTATCACTGGTCCCTCCACCTTTACTTCAGGACCGGCAGCTCTACGCCACGCGTGGATGCAAGCTCAGCCAGGGTGGTGGAGGACCTCGCTCCCAGCCAGCTTGTGTTGAGCTGTGCTGGGCGGGGCCTCAAAACTGTGACCACGACTCACTTTAAACAGTGAGAGCAGAGGAAGAACGCGTAAGAATAGGAAAAGTGTGGCGCTAAGCAGACAACAGAAGGGACAGTCATCACAGTGTGAGAGCTGAAAGGAGAAGGCGGACATCGCCACTCTCCACCTGGGCTGAGGTACGGGGTCTGGGGACTCAGTCTTTCAGTGTCTCTGTCTGTGAATGACCTTGAACGTGCTGTGTGGTTTGCAGAAAGCAGCACACAGTGTGTGTAGTCAACTCTCCAATGGAACCTTCCACAGACATTGTGCAAAGGATGCCAGGTAGTCACCATTGTTTGGTCACAGGGCCATCTGTATTGTGCTCCAGTCTACTTTGTATCTGTACTCTCTGTCCCGTGACAAGTGATTACCGGAGGAAGAGGCTCATCACACTATCTCTTGGAATTTTCCTTCACTCTGTTATTAAGAATGCAGCCCAATCTGACCCACCTCTGCACATGTCCATCACAGTTGCCAAACTGGTGGGAAGCGGTTTCCCAGTGATGGTATTCTCATCCTAAATTCCCACGATGCTCGCAGAAGGGCCTGCGTGGCCAGACAGTGTGTTGTTTCCTGGCTCCTATTCTGAAGCTGGATGAGTGCCCTCCAACTGACCTTCATAACAATACAGAATTCTTACCTGGGCATATTGGCACACTCCTGCAGTTCCAGGACTCAGGGAGGCTGAGGCAGAAGAATCTAAGTTTCTGTCCAGTCTGGGCAATTTAGCAGCTTTCCAAGACCTTGCCTCAAACGACGTAAATGGTTTGGGAATGTAGCCCAATGTGAAAGGCCCTGGATTCCATCCCAGGTATTGCAAAAATAAAATAAAACAAAACTCCTAAAGTGATAGCCAAGATCTTCTCCTTCTTACTTTGTCCTCTGCAGCTGAAGACTTTAAAGCAGAGTTAGAGTTGAGTGTGATAAGTAAACATGATTACTCACACAGCATCTGAGTGTGCTGATGGGTAAACATGGTTACTCACGGAGCATCTCGTAATAACTGTGTTAAAACAATTGCTGAAAAAGTAAACTATCTTTTTTTTACTGGTAGTAGGATTTTGCAAATCCGTTTATTTCACCGCCATCATATTCCCATTTCCTTGGTATTTTAAAGCACTCCCATGAAGGGCGGTCGTGGGCCCAGCAACTGCTGTGGTCTGGGAACATCGACGGGCATTGTTGGGGTGTCTAAGAATAATTCATCAGGGAAAAGGGAAGGACACAGAAGTACATGCAGTGATTTCTAAAGTCAAAGCATCACTTGTTGGAAAATCACTTGTATTCCTAAGTGGCAAAATGTACACCTAAAATTTGCCTCGCTGCTGGGCAGGTAGAGTTGCACACACCTGTAAGCCCAGCTATTAGTGGGGCGGGGCAGGAGGGCCACAAGTTCAAGGCCAGCCTGGACAACTTAACAAGACCTAGGCTGAAAATAAAAAAGTTATACAAGGTCTGGGACATAGCTCGGTAGTTGCATGTTGCCTAGCATGTGTGAGACCCTGGTTTCGGTTCCAAGTACCACACACACACACACACACACACACGAAAAATTTACATTGTCAAAAATACTGGAATGTTTAGCATATACTAAATAGTCATCAGTGTTTTAAAATTTTAAGTTTGTAAGAACACATTTGTAATACAGGAAAGTAGAGTTAGAAGTGTATACATTTGTTTATCCTGTCAATCAGGTAATATTCCAGTACGTTTTCTTGAGTGCCCACTCTATACACATTATTATAATAGATTTGGCAGGGTGATTGCCAACTGAAACTGTATCAAAACCACTCACAAAGTTACAAAGAATTTCTGCAAAACAAAATGAGAAAGAGAAATCTCACATGTATGGATAATCAAAGGTATTAACAAATGGTTCCTTTTTAATATAAACATTATGTTGCTAAAGTAAAGATCTGAAGAGTGTTAGATGAGTCTTGAGACGTTAGGAAGAGTTTATTAACATACAATTAGACAAAGTACATATTGAAATAAGTTATTTCGCTTTGGATTATTGCTGTGCCAAAATCTGGATTTACTAAGTAGGCTGCACCGCCTGTACTTTCCCATCACATAAATAAAAGGACACATGGAACATGCCACTGAGAAATGTTCAAGTATTGTACAATGATTATTTGAACAATGAAAACCAGCTTTTACTGCTTTGATACTTCCTGCCTGAAGGACTTTCAGCATTTGTTTTAGTGTTTCAGATTCCTCAGGCCTCTGTAAAAAGCAAGGTCTAAATATGTACAATCCAAATGTGCTGCAATAAACTTCCACTATATCATGGTGACATGGGTTAAAACTTGGTGGTAGAAAAACAGTTTCTTTTATACAACCTTATGGGCATATTCTTGAAGTATGGAAATACAGTTAGTGATCATTTTTCCAGTGTGTATGAAGAGGAAGAAACGATTCAGCAGCATTTCCAAGACAACACTAGAAAGTCAAACTAGTCGGGTGCCTTTGAACACCCATGATTACCAAACCAGCCTGGTGGCGTCTTTACAATAACTTCCAGGTTGCATCTGCCACCACCTCTTTGCTCTGTACGACTTTCACTAAATCGTACCTTGTGGCCTTCTTTTCTTCATCTATAAAACTGGAGAAAAGTAGGAATTATTTCATATAATTGATATGAAAGATAAAATAAGAGTATTTGAAAAGTGATGCAGTAGTGTCTTCTGCCTACTACAACACATGAACACAAGTATGGTCACCAAAACCAACAGGAATTCATTCTGGTATGATTCTGGGGACCAGAGTCAAAAAGCAAGAGTTGGCAAGATTGGTTTCTTTATAAGAAGGGGGCACTTTACAAGAATGACTTATTGGAATAAATTTAAATAAATATTAGTAGAAAAACTAATACAAAATTATATAAATCACAGTAAGGACAGGATAATCTCTTCTTTAAATGATATTGGATAGCTAAGTCCAGAAAAATGTATTTAAATTTTCATCTAACATTATCTTGAAGCAACTCACAATGGATTAGGCTTTGAAAGTGAAGTCTGAAACTGTAAATCTACTGAAGAAAACAGGAGACAACCCCATAACATTGGTCTGGGTAGTGTTTTGTTTTGTTCTGTTCTGCTTTATTTAATAAAACCCCCAAAATCACAGACATCAAAAGCAAAAATAAACAAATAGGACTACATTAAACTAACAACCTTCTGTAAATTCAAATAAACAAAATAACAATTCACAGAATGAGGGAAATATTTGCAAAGTCTCCATCAGACAAGGGATTAATATCCAAAATATTTAAGGAGCTCAAACAACTCAATAAGAAGGGAAGAAGTAACCCAGTTTAACAAAACTTGGGCAAAGGACCTGAATAGACATTTCTTAGAAGAAGACATAGAAATGGCCAATAGGTACATGAAAAGCATCACTATTCATCATAGAAACACAAAGTAAAACCATAATTAAATATCGCTCTCAAGCATGTTGTAATGACTGTTATCAAAAAAATGAAAGCTAGGGATGTGCTGGTGAGGATGTATAGAAAATAGAAACCTTGCACTGGTTTGATACAAACGTAAATTAGTGCTTCGGCCATTATGGAAAACAATACGGAAGTTCCTCAAAAACTTAATAATGGACTATATGATTTAGCAATCCTGTCACTGGGTATACACCCAAAGGAATTAAGATCAGAATGTCAAAGAGATACTAGTTCTCCCATGTTTACTTTAGTATCGCACATAATTGCTAAGCTATGAAATCAACCTAAATATCCGTCACTACATAAATAGGTAAGAAAATGTGATACATATACACAATGGCATATTATTCATCCTTAAAGAAGAAAACCTTATGAACACATGGATAAACAAAGAGGACATTGTGTTATGTGAAATAGACCAGGCATGGAAAGCATAATCTCACTTCTGCATAAAATCTCATGGAGCTGAAGAGAACATTGGCTGCTGGGTGACTGGATAGGGGCAGGCTGACAAAGGATACAAAATTTTATTTACAGGAAAGGAATAAGTTCAAGAGGTTTATCTTAAAACATGATTACTGTAATTAATAATAATGAATCATATTCCTGAAAACTGCTGAGAGTAGATTTTAAGTATTATCACCACAAAAAAATAGTGTACGGTAATGCATACATTAATTAGCTTGATTTAGCTTCCTCACAACACATGCATATTTTAAATCATCATGTTATACATGATAAATATGGAAACTTTCATCAATTAAAATAAATAAAGACTCACTACAAAAATTAATCAAAGGTAAATAGAAATAGAAAGTGTTTAGCAACCCAACAAATGTATTAGTCACATGATAGAATTTGCCCCTATTATCAAAACAACACACTCTACTTGTGTAACCATGAATTAATCTGGAAAGTGTAATGTCAATATTTTAAAAAATTAATTTCAAAACTGAAGAGTATATTGTTAATATAAATTAACATTATTGTATTTTAAGAATATAAACACTGAATTCGTAACCAGTATAGATTCTGATGAAAGAATATGTTCATAGGGCTGGGGAGAAAAGAACATAATGGATTTCAAAACCTTCTTTAACAATTATTCTTGTTACTGGATTTTTAAAATTTAATTTAAAAGAGTATCGAGAAGAATAAAATCCACAGAAATACATATAACCCAGGAGGCAAAATATTAGTTTATTTAAAGGTATGATAGTTACTTAAAGATAATAAAGATACTACCAAAGGGAAAGATACCTCATGTTCACAGAATGGAAGACGTAACGTTGTTAATATGTCAGTTCCACCCAATATGATATGTAGATTCCATTCAATGCCTATCAAAATTCTATTTTACAAAGATAGAAAAAAATCTCTTCTATAATTCATATAAAATGTCAAAGTACATTGAAAACCCAAAATAATCTTGAATGCAATAAAGTTAGTCACACTTCCTAAGCTATGCAGACATACAGGCCAATAGAATAAAGAGCATAGAAATAAGCCTTCATGTATGTGGTCAAGTGATTTTCAAAAAGGATCCTGGGATAATTTAGAAGGGAAAGATAGTGTTTTTCAAAAAGTTATGTTGGGAAACTGAACATTCAGATATAAAGACTGAAGTCGTAGCATCGCTTTATGGAACAGACAAAAAGTAACTAAAGTCAGCTAAACACCCGAAATGAGCAGAAAACAAAACAGGGGACTGTGTCCTGACACTGGAGTCAATAATGGTTTACTGGCTTAGATGCCAAAAGCGCAGACAAAAACAGAAAAAATAAATATTATGACATCAAAATTTAAAATGTACGTGCATCAAAGAACACAACCAAACATGAAAAGACTTTGAGAGAGAGAAAGTGCTTGTGGACTTGCATAGTACAAATGTCCTATTTAACAGAAATCTACACAGTGCACACACCAAGCTCTCTTCTAAATTGCAAAAAATTTCAGTGAAGTACTTAGTAAAATATCTTATTATTTTCAAAATTAAATTGTTACAAATAAGCACAGGGTTATCTGGTAAATCTTCTTGAAGTTAAATAGCCAGGATCGTCAAGAGTAGAAAAGAAGACAATGAGTCCCTAACAGTTTGAAAGATGATCCTCTATCAAATTTGCAATGTTACTTCTAGATTTCTGTGACTTGAGCAAGGAAGAAAGATTGAAAGTGTTGATTTGCCAAGACCAATTTTAACTCAAGCTCCTCTTTCATCTGTAATTAGTTATGAAGTTTCACTGCATACAGCTTTAAAATTTCTTCTGAATCCTAGTTTCTGTTGGTTTCTAATATTGGTGTCAGCCAAATCCATTTGGACATCCCACAAAATTATATTTGGTAGGCTTTCTATATTTTTGATAAATAATATGAGAAATATTAAGACATAAAGATTTGCAAATTCGTTTTTACATTTGTTGTATGATTTAGTCATGATAGTATAAACAGTGATACAGAGGACATTAACTGTCCAACCTCAGCTTCCTTTTCATTCCATTTTATAAAATTCCAGCTTAGTGATTTCATCACCCTTAAACTTCACAAAGGGGTGTCACAATTCCTTTTATTGATGGGGTTGGGGAAGTTAAATTACCCATCAAGAGTAGAATCAGGAATTACGTCAAAAATGTTTTAAAATTCTGTTCTTTGCAACCACAAGCCCGTGGCCTGGGTGGGGGTAGAAACAGGACCGGGGGTAGAAACAGGACCAGAAGCGATGCGATTCTGTCAGTCTGGAGGGTGGCATGCTATGTGGAGGGAAAAGTGATGATCAGATGAGAAATGGAGGCCAGTTCCTGAGTTATTGCAGCAGCCTTAAAGGCAATTTTGCCTTTTCCTAATCCTTTCCAATTAATCTTTCTAAAACATATTTATTATGCCAGGCACTTACCAAGGGACCTAATAGTATTCCTTTGTTCTGTACAATTTTACCTCTCTAACTTTCTTCAGGATTCCCCAGCTCAAACCTTCTATTTGAAGAGACTGTTTTCGCCATCATTTCTGAACCACACGATAACCTTGCCCACCTCTGAATTCACAAAACCCACACCGAACTCCAGTTTTTCTGACCTCTTATGAAATTCACTGTCTATATCATTCTTTCTGACCATGAAATCTCATTTAATTTACTGTGTACATATATTTTCATCCCAAGGAGTTTATAAAATGTTGAGGTCAGGTACTAGGTCTTGTCATGAAATCGAGATCAGTGATAGATTATAAGAAATATTTACTATTTGTTGAATTGAATTAAAATTATCTGACAAATCTTGAAAGATGATCAAAATCATCATTTTTCACTCAACATTTTTATTGTTTGGATTAATTAGCTCATAACAATTCTCCAATTAACTTGAAAACTTTTAATATTTGTCCAGACAAAATTGTAAAATTTGGTAGAATTTTTTTTAGACATTTTCCTTTCATTTGAATTCCTTCAGCCACAACTTTTTTTAAATTTTGCATTCACCCATATGTACCTTTTTCTAAGAACAGCTTTTCTTTATTTGGTTTCCTCATGAGGAATTACAGTTTTTAGGGTGCCCAAGCTACATAGAACTGTGGTTGGCCTGACCTGCTGTGTCATGTTTGACACCCTACAATGTTGTATTCCCCAAAGAAATTCTTCAAAGCAACTTGTTTGTTTTTTTTTTTAATTTTCCTATATAAGACTTCCAGTGACCACTAACAGTGTAAACTAATCAGAGGCTATAGAATATATTTTAAAATATTCCAGGTGGCACATTCATTCTCCTCTAGATCAAAAATATTTATATCAGAGTAAAATTTCTCAAAACAGTGCTCTTTACTATGGCCAGAGGGTATTTTTGAGAATATACCTAAGATCTAATGGAGAGAAATATTTGGAAATGTTGGAAATATTTTTGTGTCATAGAATTCTACAAATTATACCTAGGCTTATAAAAGGACTAATAGTCAAGTGTTCTTTGAAACATTGATTAGTTGCATCCAATTGGTACTCGCTAGTTATTTTTTCAGATATCCTCATAGAAATATTTATTCCCCTCATTCTGCCCAATCCTAAGCTGCTGATTGCTTTTCCTGTAATGTTAATGTTATATCATAAGACCTATTCCCAGTACCGATGCGGGACATCAGATTTTATTTTTTCTGCCATTACAGGATATAATCAGTAACAACGCAAGATGACATTTTCTCATCTTCTAGGGCAGGTAAAACGACAGAAACATGAGACTTTCATTTTCGCTTCATTTTCTCTATCACAGCAGCGCCCGCCCAGCCACACTGCACATGAAGAGGCACAAGCATATCTGTGCCAGGATGCGGGTGCTTTGCTAGGTGATTTCTCTGTGGTTTCATCATTGGGTTAAAGAAGCCCAATCTCAGAATCAGGGAGAAGGAGAATTGAAGAATATGGAATGTTGCTTGAAGGAATTCATATAAAGAGTAACCATACTTAAGAACTAAAGCACTCTCTGAAATTCCAACTTGCCACTACGGATCAAGTTGAGATTCTTTCATTACCTTATACTCAGAAATAAGCAGTTAGAAACCCCCGTTATTTACCATTTTGTCTCAAAATCTTGACACAAATGAGACATGTGTTTAATGAAGAATCAAACCTCGGGGCTGGGGATTTAGCTCAGTGATTAGAGTGCTTGCCTTGCAAGCACAAGGGCCTGAGTTCGATCCCCGGCACCACAAAAAAAAAAAAAAAAATCAAACCTACATTTTTAATAAAATATTTTGAATTAAAATATTTAATAAAATATTTAATAAAATATTTTGAAGTCTACTGGAATAGCCAATTCATAGCAACTTCATACTAACAACTACCAGTGCTACTTTTCATGAGTAAAGTATAGGGGAACTTTGGTAAGAATGAACTGCAGATAAACACAGAGGAAATCGGACATCTGTGGTGGGGAAGTTCTGACTTTTGTCTTCTTACAACAAAAAAGAAAACTAGCCAGGCTTGGATCATTAGTTCATAAATTAGATAATTTTAAAAGATTGTCTTGAGTATAGCCTAGTACAATGACTTGTAAATGAAACCAGAAATAAAGCAACATAAAGTCTATATGCTTCTCCAAATCTTATCTAAAATTTAGTTTAAATGTTGGACTGGAAATTCCCCAAGATGTTCTTTCTTGGGACATTTCCGGTACATTCCATTTATAGCCCCCCCACACGCTTTAGTGAAAAGTCTTCATGGTATTTTATGTAGAACCATGAAAATGCAGAAGTTTCACTTACTTTTCCAACAAAAACTTTTTAAATTTGAAAATTCTACAGTCTGGTTAAAACTGATAATTTATTTCAGATAGAAAATTTAAAGTAGTTTACTTAAATCTAAGTAAAGAAAATTAAGATTAATTGCTCTCCTATACAATAACTCTACAGATAATTTTGTGATCTTATCATAGTATTTTTCTTTTCTTAAATATCAACACATCCCTGTACTGTCTTTGGGGCATGAAAATCTACACTTGCACACATACACAATCATGTCTTCACACACAACCATGCATTCACACACAGGCACTTTCCAATAACCGGATTTAAAAATCTCTTCTCATGTCAGAGCCACCCTCACACCACAGGCCCAAGTATTTCAGGCCTCCACAGATCACCCAGTCCTTGGATCACTTTGAAATAACAACTTGTTTTTTTCTTGGATCCTGTTATCTCTGTTCTGTGCTCACTTCAGCAGCACATATACTATTACCTCTGTTCTTTACTTCTTTTTCTCTCTCATTTTACCATACTTTATCTTTCCACTCCATCGTCTTTTAATGTTTTGCTTAAAATTATTCTTTCACTTTGCAACATGTTCATTTTTATTCTTGTATTTTAGATAGAATGACAGTTTACTGATGGTTTAATATAATTATTATAAATATCTGAAGTCAAGGGACAGAAACACGCGTTCTAGTGTAATCTTCCAAATAGCAGAAGACTGTGAAATTATTCAAGCACGAGACTCGTATTTCATTTATCTTTGGCAAAATTTTTTTTATTAAATGTCAGTCTCATCACTCAAATAGATTTTTCATCTGGGGGTAATACAATTATACCACAGAGTAAAATAAACTTCCTTTAGAAGAACTAAAGTATCTATTAATGGCAAAATGTGAAAAGGAAAATAAGAAAATATCGAACAATGACCTTTGATCCATTTATGGAAAAATGGAAATTACTCAATATTTTTTTTTTTTGAGACATTGTCTCACTATGTAGTCCAGGCAGCGGACTCACAGCACTCCTCCTGCCTCAGTCTCCCTAGTGCTGGGATTAAAGTCATGTACCACCATGCCCAGCTTGAAATGGATTGAGAATTCCTACCTTTCAGTCTCATTCTTCTTTCTACTGATTTTCTGCCACTAATCAGAGATATTAAGGTAACATTTGCTCAAGATTTTAATCGGAACTTCATAGGTCCTTAGCACTTTTAGTGGAACTGCTACAAGTAGAGTAAACTGTATTTTAATTACCTGTTTGGACACACAGTGTAGATTATCTAATTCTAAATTGTGATTGCTCCAGAAATAAGAGTTTATTTCAAATTTTCTTACAAAGGTGACGATCAAATTACTCTGTGGAGACTGATATGGTAAAGAGCAAGGGTTCTGGACAGACCGAGTTGCACCCTTCTCCCGGCCTTGGACACATTGTGACCTTGGGTGGAGTGACCTTTCAGACTTGCCCTCATGTAAAACAAAATCAGGAAAAAGAGAGAAAGGTGAGGAGGTGGTGACAGTGGTGTCAACCTCGCTGCGTCCTTGAGGACTCAAAGGAGGTGCCGAGTCAGGGCTTCTTGGCACAGTGTTTCCCTGCCACCATCATTGCTGAGAGATGTGCATGTTCCGCATGGGAATCGAGCTCTCACCCGCGCAGGGAAATAGACCCAACACGTCTAAATGTTGATATTAAATTAAACTCATTCCAACTATTTATGCCTTTTATTGTCAGAAAAAGTGGTGAGGTAGAAAGCCCTTAAGTCCGCGTGCGTCAGTTCCCGGGACAAGGAACGGCACATAGGAGGACCTCGGATCGGGACAGGGTTTGAACAGTTGGCTTCAACCACATTAGAAAAAAATGCCCAGCTGCAGAATGTCAATCTGCCTGATGGTGTAAATCTCCTTCGAGTGATTTAATTCAGATTAGAAAGATAACCTCGGCTTCAGCGGCAGAAAGAGAGTCTGTTTCAAAGTCGTAGCGTTCACACTATCAGTAACCACTCTGACCCTTGATGGACCAGTTTCAATTAAACTCGGTGAGACTGCTGGGGGCGGGCTGTGGCACTGAATCCTTCATTGGTAGTTGAAGCAAATATGACAAACATCCTCTAACTTTTGTGGGTTGAACGTCTTTCTCTGAGATCGGATTTATTGTTTGTCTGGCTACAGAGCGGCCGCGCTGGGGCTCTGGCCCCAGGAGCCTTCTGCGAGCCCACTCCCAGCCCCATAAAACAGAGGCCTGCTGTTTTCATCACGCCTCGCTCCCTCCCTGTGTTGTTTGCGCCCTGGTACAGCCCATCTGCCTGAGTCAGGGCTCCGCTGGGGCTGCGCACATCTGCCAGCCAGACTACCTTCGTACACAATTACTCAGTCCACCGCGAGGCTCTAATAGGAAACAAGTGTGACAACGCGAGCCTCTTTGTGCTGCCCTCCTCCCTCCCAAGCCACAGAGTCAAGTAGCTCTAATAGAGATGGAGCCTGAGAGATCCGCCCAGGTGTAGGTGCAACGTCGGAGCCCGGGGCAGCAGGGCTGTGCTCCTGCTGAACCTCGTACTGAGCTCTGACGGCTCCTGGCAGTGAGCAGGCTGTTCCCGCTCAGCCAGAGGCAGAGGCAGCGTGGTCCTGGCCAGCAACTCCATCGCTCCCGGACAGAGCGGCCACCTGGAGCAGGGCGACAGGAGCTCAGGGTGGACAAAGGACAGCGGACGCAGTAAGTGGAACGTGCAGCCTTGCTGCTCTTACTTGGGAATTAATTAAGCATGTTTACTCTCAGGGAATCCTCTAAAGACGGTGCAGAAGTGCAGAGCAGGAAGCCTGCGCTCCTGCCCTGCCCGGCGGACTCTCCGCTTTTGCTTCACACGGTCCTGGCACCGTCCCTGAAGCCCAAACCTCCCGGGCGGCTCCCATGCGCGAGGTCTCAGGTCTGAAACGTGGTGCAAATCACAACGCTAATGCTATCCTGTAGCCTGGTGCTTTAGCTGCCCTCCTGGGTGAAATGTCCTTCTCTGCTGTCAGAAATGAGGGCCCCAAAGGCTCTGTCACAGTTCTGAGGACAGAGGAAACAGTCTTTAAGAAGCATACACTTGCTTGAGATGGATCTCAGCCTTTTCGCGTTAACTGCGTTGTTGCATCACCCAGGACACATTAATGCGAGGAATCTGCTTGAAATGTTTGCGGAACACATTCATTGTGCCCTTTAACTCTCATCAAAGAAGTGGTCCTAAAAACTCTAAAAGCAGTGTTAGATTGTAGCCACAATGACAATGATGATGAATTTTTAAAACAAACAAAACAAAACAAAAGGTCATTTGTCTAATGGCCTAGGAAGAGATATTAAAACCAGATGTAGGAAATCTCAACTTTGGCTTTTTGGTCTTTCATGCTTCGTTTAAAGCAGCCTTCACATTGCGTTTACTTTACATTTACAACTTTGGATTCACCATTAAACTATGTTTGAACTTGAAGTTCAGATTTGATCTAAGTAGAGCAAGCTTCCTTGAGCCCTTACTCTGAATTTTACTCGGCTACGGGGAATCTTTTTACAACTACACCATATATCTTGAATCGTGTTAACAAGCTAACCGCGGTGACTTTCAGGTGGAATGTCAGCCCATGTACAAGAATGTGTTTGCTGTTAAGTGTGTGATGCTGCATGTAGCGTAAGAAGCAACACGTAGACACATGTGCTGGCAAAGTCTCCAGTTACAATTCCTAAATTAGGATAGAAAATAGTGTGCAAAGATGAGCATATTTTACAAAAATGCCATAAACTGTTCACACGTCATTGTATCTATTTGTAGACTTTTGAGTTGATTTTTTTTTTTAATTTAGGAATTATGTATTTGAAAAATAAGTCTGGAAGACATTGCCCTCTCAGAAGTCAATGAGCACATACAGAGAGAATAGGCAGGCAAACTCAGACAAAGTCTTATCTCACTGTTTAAATAATTCCCCATAGGCCAATGTTTTGTTTTTGTTTTCTAACTATTCTACATGGCCATCATGGAAAAATGATGGTTTAAAATCCATGACAGTAGGACCCTGATGGCTCCTTTGTGTATATTCAGAAATGATTTAGCCTGGATAAAGTTGCTGCTATGAGAGGTTTAATTAATTACTGCTAGCTAAACATATTTCTTTAAGAATTGCTTTTGACATTACTGATGGTGGAGTAAATGCAGTTTAAAAGTCATTCTTCATGTAATACTTTAGCCGGCAATCGTGGGCATTGAATAGCGGTCAGTGTCTACCCCCTACAGGGAGAGATTCTAATTTCACTGTGCCTTCCTCAGAATGCACAAGTACAGTTCACACATACGAATTCTGTAGCCATGTCAATGACTCCAACAAATGCCCCTCATGAAAAGGTCAGGCGTGATTAATTGGAAGCCAGTTTCAAAGGCTGGACTTCACTTCGCTGCTGCATTTAGATTTGGCTCCTCTTGATTTATTCATTTGCTTTTCAGTGTGTAATAAAAATCGAGTGGTCCATACTTGAACATTTTTAATGTGTTGTGATCCTTTTTATGTGATACCAATACATCATTTAGTATATTTGGTTTAGTAAAGAAAAAATAATAAAGTGAAAAAATCAGTCAAGTCAATAATTGAGAACATAAGGGTGATGAATGAAACTCTTACTTTTTACCCAACTGGAATATAAAGCCCTTGCTTGAGTTTCAGTTACTTTAACAAACTCTTAAGTCACACTGTGAGGGTAAAGATGGTGTGCCTGGGAGGGGTTTGATGTTTCAGCTCAGCTTATTATCATCAAGTGCCAGCTATGAGCCAGCAATATCCGCAGGTAACTAAGGAAGGCAATGACTTTTCATTAATGGTGAAATTCATTGATGAATACAGGTCAGTGGAGATGAAATGAATAATTACATACCCATTGTTAACCTCAAAGAAGCAACTGTGTCTTTTAAAATGTATAATGATGGTTTTGTTACCATCTTTCCAAATAGGACTTGTGCCAGATAAACGTGAAGGTTGAGTCTACCCTAAAATTTTTTGAATGAGTCTTCTTAATTGAAATTACGTTTGCTAATAAATATTTAAAATTTAGGCAGTGACAAATTTGATGAACTTTAAATAAGATCTTCTTGTTTTTTCACTTACGGATGTGTGTGGTGACCCTGTATTTATCTATACGTGTTTTCAAATAAGGTTGCAATGTGAATAATTAAGAATTCAAACAATGTAGTAAATCTGTTTATTTCCACCTGAAAATTTCTGTACACCTCAAGGGAAATCTTTCGAAGTCATAGGTCATAACAATTTATTCTAAGAAATATTCCCTGTCAAAGGACTTTAACCTAAGCTAAGACAGAATTTAATAACTCTTGTCCACTTAGGATAAAGGGATTATATTACATAGCAAGACACAGAGTGTGGAAAGGGTAGTTCTGAATGCCAGCGCCACCCCGGGGACCCCGGTGCCGGGCAGGGCAGACGGGGCCCAGCTCCGCGCCCCTCCCGGCCTGCCCCGAGTCTCTGGCTGTCTGCCGGGGCGGCCCGGACCGCCACGCTGGGCGCCGCGCGTCCTCTCGGCCCGGCGACGCCTGAGCCTCCCGGTCCCCTTGCAGGCGGGGCAGCGTGGGGACTCCCGCCTTCCTGGGCACTGAGCCCGCGTGCAGGCGCCTCCCAGCTGCGCTCGGGCTGTCTCCGCCGGGGCGCTTCACGCTTCTCCCCGCAGCGGGGCTCTGTCTCCAGCAGCCCGACGCAGGCCGTGTGGACTCGGGGAAGGGTCTGCAAGCGAGCCGGGCGCAAGGCCCACCGCGCAAGGCCCACCGCGCAAGGCCCACCGCGCAACGCATGCGGCTGAGAGCGAGTGGCACCCACTTCCGGCGGCGCCATCTTTCGGCAGCGCTGCGCCCCGCTGCTTCCGGGGCCTGCTGTGCGTCAGGGACCGTGAGGAGGAGCTGGCCTCCCGTCTGCCCTTAGCCGAGTTTCCTGTCCTGTCCCTGTGGGTCCGAGGAGAGCCGGTCTCCTCAGGGCACGTCCAGCCGGCCTGCAGCTCCTGCACAGGGCGACGGCACGGCCTGTCCTCGCGGCCCGCTGTCCAAACACCCCTCGCCAGCCAGGGCTGGAGAACATCAGCTGCCAGCCCCTCTCCAGGGTGGTCGGGCCCAAGGTATTCACTGGGAATAACTAGATGTTTAATGTTTGAAAGATGCAATGCTAATTAAAATTCTACTGTATCTACAGGCATATATACACCACATCTAGGTGCACTCCCCATCTATGTGCATAACACACATAAATATATACATATGCAGTTCTGCAGACACATAGCCTGGAAAATGTCCCTTTCCAAGACTTCGTTTGAAATGCAGAATCATGTAGAACTGGCACCGATGGTACTGTGGTTTGTCTATCTGCAGAAACCCTCTCTCCCCAAGCCAGATGTTTATTATGATGACAGGAATTTCTTGGTGGAGAGATTGAAAGCAGAATATTTATTATAAAATGTTTTCTTTTATTTGAAGATATAATTTTTATGTACCTGAATAGCCTATCTCAGCAAAAACCAAAAATACTCATTTTAAAAAGGAGTTTTTAGCCGGGCATGGTGCCGCACACCTGTAATCCCAGCACTCAGGAGGCAGAGACAGGAGGATCACCGAGAGTTTGAGGCCAGCCTGGGCTACTCTTGATTTATTCAGCCTGAACTACACAGTGAGACCCTGTCTCAAAAAAACAAAAACAAAAACAAAAACAAACAAAAAAAGTTTTTATCTTATTTTTAATAATCCACGTTACCATAATTTTTTAACTCAGACATCGTTTACTTTTATAAATATAAGATTTGTGCAAGTGAAGTGAAATGAACATAAGGAAATTACTTTAGAATTTAAGCAATCTTAACCCATTTTCTTCAAAAACAATGAATACGAGTAAGTGTTCCTTTTATACACATATTTCCTTTGGCTTTGATGAAAGCTCTTTGATGAAGATATTTAAAGATGATTGACATTTATGAAACCATAGACTAATCATAAAAAAAAGAAAACAAGTGATATTAAAAAAAAAAAAAAACTAATCCAAGATTCTGGGAGAATGAAGACAGAGTGACAAGACCTGAAAGGTCTGAATACCTTGAGGGGTGCCAATCACTTACAGTGGCCAGAGTCAGCCTCTCTCATGACCATTAGTCAGAGAACAGCAGTGTGTCTCCTTGAAGCTGATCTTATCCTCAGAAATCCTTTCTACATCGCCCAGTTACTACTTCATGTTTATTGTAGGAGATTCTCTCTGTCTCTCTGTCTCTGTCTCTCTGTCTATCTCTGTGTCTCTGTCTGTCTGTCTCTGCCCTGCCCCTCCTTCTCCCTCTTCTTCTCCCTCTGTCTCTCTCCTGATGTCACATTCCATGCCAGTCTAAACATAATTCTGAAGCAGGCTCCTTCTGACTCACATTCTGGAGAAATGTTTGTCACACCGGGAGCAGGCCATGTGCAGCCAGGTCTGGGGGCTCTGCTCACCCCTTTGTTTCCATGTGTGTTTCCATGTGCCCAGAAGCCCAAGCAAGCGGCCACGGCAATCAATAAGGCTGATGTTCTCTCTCTGTGTGGATCTTCTAAGTCCCAGTTCCTTACGTGAGTCAATTCCAGGCCTTTTTTATTTTATTTTATTTTATTTTATTTTTGATAGGGTCTCACTATGTAATTCAGGCTGACCTTGACTCACTATATAGCCCAGGCTGGCCTTGAACTCATGGCAATCCTCCTGCCTCAGCCTCCCAAATGTTGGGATTACAGGCATGTGCCATGCCTCCTGGCCATTTCTGCAGGAAAATTCAAAAGTTTTGATTTGTACCTCTGCTTCATATTAAATATTTCTCCTATTTGTCTTTGGGAATGGCTATGTTTTAAATTTTTTTATAAAATGTCACTGCTACCTATGTTCAAAGTGGAAGTTACAGGTATACATGAATCAGAATCTAAAGAAACATCTACTTAGCAGTAACTTTTATGATTTAATTTTGCACATTCAAATCTGAGTGGAAGGGATGGAGGATGATGATTAGTGTTCTGCTGGCACATCTGTTAGAGTTCAAGGCTTTAACCTCACTTCTGGCCACAGGTGCTTGAATTTCACACGTAAGATGCCAAGTTTTCTGATAAATAGCATTTCCATCTACTCTAGCGTGTATTTCCCTTCCTGAAACCCATTGCTATTGATTATGCACATGAATTTTCATGTGGACAGGAAGACTCCACTGAATGAACACCCAAGGCTCTCCTCGAGGTCAGCAGTGGACATGAAGCAAAAGCAGGGGCTCGGTCCTCCTCTGACGATGGCAGCCTGGTTTCCAGAATGTGGCCATTATCTACCCACCATGGGGACATCCGGTCAGCAGCATCTCGGTCTTCAGAGCACCTGGGGAGCTGGATTTTCAGATGAGCAATTCCCAACCTAGGCATGGTGCGTCCTGCCAGACTCACCAGGCAGGCACAGGATTTCTGTGCAGTGTGGGACCGTGTGCCATAATCCAGGCTGCAGCACACGAAGCGTTGCATGTGTTTTCTCCTTTGGATTAAAATGCATCCAAAGGATATTTAATCAGAAAACTTTTTCTAAGCCAAATTTCCATTTCATACAACATGAACTTGCATAAATAACTCTTTGTTCGACCCAACTGACACTTCGCAAGCTTTATCATTTGGAAGCTGGTGCAGGACGCCTTCATGATGAGTCTGTTCGCTGTCCCCCTTTTAAAAATTTTTTAAAAATGAAACAAAGTCACCAGCAGAAGATCTGAATCTCTACTGTCCGAAAGGGAGGCTGTGGGACAGAACCCTGGAGTGAGGCTCGGTTGGGGGACGACAGTGTGAAATGTGGAGACAACCGAAAGGAGTCAGTGTGTCAGGATTTCTTAATATTTGCATGAAATACTGACTACGACGCCATCTGTGCTTCCCACTGCGCCAGGAAATAGTTCAGAAAAAGTTGGGTTTTTTTTCACTTCTTAAACAACGATAGAAGTATATTTTGCTAAACCCAAATTTATGACCAAATATTTAATTTAAACCACATAAAAATTTGAGTAATATAAACTTATGTGCAAGTAGCTCCATTCCCTTTAATACAGAAACTCCAGAGAGGCCTCTGCTTTGGCATTTCCATGAAAGTGCACAGGCTAACAGCACACGTGATGATGTTTTTATCTCAGACATTAACTTTTCATCATATTTTTAAGGTATAGCCATTAATTTCAGTGTTAAAATAATGCAGTAAAAACATATTCTGAGTGTGTATGTGAAAGACAGTGTGTTACATATATTTATAAAACTTTTTTTGGCTGAATTTCTATTCTATATTCTGTAGTAATGGCTTTGTTACATAAAATATAACTTTTACTTTGTTTAAAGAACTATAGTCTCTTTTAAAAAAAAATCATATCACCAGCTTATTATTTTACCAACAAGAAAAATCTTTTCATGAAAAGCATTTGTTTCCTGGTTTACCTTAGCCTTTTACTTTTGAATATTTATGTTAATCATTTGCACTCTGCTTCTTTAGAAATACTGGGTTTTTTTTGTTGTTTTGTTTTGTTTTTATTAGTATGGTTTTGCAGGACACAATGATTACATCCATTGTGAGGATAGTATATGTGCATAACACCTCTTCATTCTTTTCAAGTCCCTGTCCCTCCCTCATCTATTGGTCCTCACCTACGAGAAACCATGGTGATATTTAAACGTGTGCGTCTGATTCACTTTGCTTAACATTGTGGTCTCAAGATGCATTCGTTTTCTTACAGATGACCCAGACTTATTCTTCTTTATATCAGAGTAGTAGTCCGTTGTGTTTAAATACCATATTTTCTTTACCCGTCCATTGATGGAAAACTGTATTTTGCATCATTTAATGTGTAACTTGAAATAATGACTACAGGTATCAATTGTGGTACACAAAGTTCTCCTAGGTTAATTGCAAGATGTTTAGAAAATAATATTATTACACTTTTTAAAAACTGTTTTGGAAATGAGGAACTTCCTTTTTCAGTTATGACAAAATCCAGATTTATTAGTATGGTCTGGGTGCTGTGTTGCTCCAAAGTCTTCTTGGACTCTCCCAAACCACCAGACTCACAAAACTACTGCTGGCCACATTTGTCCTGCCCACTTCGAGGGACAAGAAGGACCCTCAGCTGGACCACAAGGCCGAGTGCCATAGTGCAGGTGCAGTGACTGGACAACGGTGTCGGGAGCTGGAGCCCCTGGGTACCTTTGCCGACAACACAGAAATGATCTGTGGTTCCTCCAGGGGCCTGGTCAGGGCAGTCAGCTGCCCTATCCACGAAACTAAATGCGAAGGTCACTATCAGAGATTTAGAGTCGTCCAGTCATTGTAGCAATCAATGATCAGAGTTAAATTTTCCTAGAATGCAGTTCTAGAATGTAATGACATTCTACTTTTTGTCATTCTTCAAGAGGGGTTAGTCTAGACAGGGAATAAAAGATCAAAGCATCACAAAGAAGAGAAAGAGTGTAGTGTTAGCCCTTTATCCACGAGTGGGTAATACAAAGTTTGAGAAGATGAATTTGAAGGACTGGAATGGCCCTTTGGCCTCTGTCTACAAGTGGAAAATGTGTTTTAGTTTAAGTTTATAGTTTTTGCATGTTGATTTTCTATGCAAAACAGGTGAAAATTTTCTAGCTCTTCTGTAATCTACTTACACTAACATTTCACAGGGTCGACAAAGGTCTGGATTTGTTCCCTGAACGTTCTGAGGGATCTTTTGTCTTTTATATGACACTGGACCATGTCGGGCTGCCAGCGCATCTAAAAGGCCCAAGCTCGGCGTCTAGTGTGTGACTTCTGGAGACGACCGAGGCTCCGTGTGCGACGGGCACGGGCAGTTTGTGAAACACCAGCTCTGACGGGGGAGAGAAAGAGGCAGGACCCGGGTGCACACCAGGTGTGCCCCACAGTAGAGTCACGCGTGGGCACGTGGGGCGCAGCCACCTGGGGGAGGGTGAGGAGGGAGGAGCTCAGGCTTCTCCGAGGAGGCTGCGGGTGGGTAGATGCTGCCTGCCGAGGTCCTCTGGCTCGCACGCCCTGCGTTCCAGAAGGGGCTAGCGGCCGAGCAGGCGCGCCGCATTTCAGGTTGACTGTTAGGCCAGCGCTCTACCACCGAGCCACCAGCCCCGACATCGAGTTGACTGTTGACTGTTGCTTCATTGACCTTTGCTGTTGTTCATGTTAACTACCAGATTCCAAGGGCACCACTAAGGGCGTGAAGAATGCAATATAAATAAATGAATGCAAAGTGTTATATGCCGATTCAAATTGAATCTGCTAACTTACTGTTTAAAGGTAGATATTAACCAAAAGTTCAGACATTCTGTTTGCAGTAAAGACCAAATAAGTAGTGTGAACTTGGACAGGAGCCACTGACGGCACTTACGCAGTAACAATATGAGTATGTACCTCAGCATTTTCACCTATCAAACAAAAATTTTCAAATGCGTGATGCACATAGTTTCTTCAGTATCTAATTTTAAAATGTGTACATATATAATTTTGTTTATGACACAAAACAACTTTGACCAACAGTAGCAAATAGAAGATAATTTTTAAAAATTTACATAGAAGATATATTACTCTCATAAAGATGCGTTCTCATTTTTAGATTAATCTTATTTTTATAATACATTTTAATGACAAAGTCAGGCATGGCAGAATTAATAAACTACTCTTGAAGATAATTAAATATCCTCAAGTTCCTTGAATAATGAAAAATGAGGGCACTGATTCTTTCTGTTAATTTTGCTGGCTTCTGTTAAGTGCTTATCATGAATTAAAGAAATAAAATGCATTTCTTGCACTTTAAATAGATAATAGTTTGCCTTTTTTCTATTAAAGGTAATTTTTTATCCTGTCAAACTATAGATATTATAATAAAGTGGAGACAGTGCAATGTAATTAGCTGAAAAGACTGAACTTAATTTATCATGACTTACATGTAATAAGAAAAAAATTACGAAACCCTACCAAGAATTACTTAAAGAAACAGAAAAGCATCTCAAAATTATTTCATACTTCTTTTTGAACCCAAAGCTATAAATCTTTGGAAAGCTTCTCATAGACATATGAAGTTTCTACAGACATAGGAAGTTTCTATTAGATCTTTTCTCTTTTGTACACTGAATTTCTCACTGAATAGCTATTGGAATTCAACATCGGCTGTGGCTGACTGTCTTAGTTTGGATGAATAATATAGTTAGTGTCTTTTCGGTTTAACTTATTTCAGGAGGACATCTCAAAGTTACCCTGAAAGGGCTTTCAAATAATGCTTCCTTTTTATTAAGTTTTTTCCCACCGAGCAGCACAGACATCAGTAACTGAGACAGACCCAAAGCAGGTGAGGGCAGGAGCATTTGAAAGCCTGGAGATCTGTGAGGCGTTGGGTTTGCGCAATGTCGCCTCCCAGGTTAACCCCCTTTACCTGGGGTGGACGTCACTGCTCAGTGTGGGGGTCACCAGGCAGCAAAGAACAGGATGAAATATATTCCTGACAGTTTCCATCTCTCTTCACAACGTCTGATGCAGGGGCAACTTCTCGTTCTCCCTCAGTGGAGTCAGCCTAGTGCTCAGCATCTTGTTGACTTCTGGTTTTCCCGGTATTGTACTTTGCCCAAAAGCAAGATTTTCTGTTCCAAAAGTTCCGTGCTTATAAATAGCTTTTTCTTCTTATTTTTTGCATCGCCACCCTCCTTCCCATTAATTCCCAAATCAAAGCACTATTCTGTTAGTGCAATCATTGCAACTAGGTCCTGAAAGGAAAGCCAACTAACCAGAGACACAGCGGGGTCCAGATTAAGGTTGAGTGGGACATTCTTTCCATGAATAAAGTTTTAAGCCTTCGTTAACATTTGTATTTTAGGAAGAGGACTCTTCTGATTTTTAAAATAATGGCCTCTGATTACACAGTTCAGCTGCAGAAATAAATCTAAAAGGGGGAAGTTTCAGGGCAAACGCTGAGTCTCCCTCTGCATCACTCCAGGCTGAGCTCCGCCGGGGCAGCCAGACCCAGCTTGCCCCTCCAGCCGCATCGGACTGCGGAGAGCAGCCTGCTCCGGCCCTCACTGCCTGCCCCTCCCTGGAGCCCATTCACCTCGGCCTATTTCATGCACACGTTCTAAATATTTTGAAACTAAGCAACAAAAGAACCTCGCTGAATAAAAATATTCTCTAAGAGAGTCACTCCTCAGGTCTCACCTTCTCTTCAGTGTTCTTCTGCAGCTCTTCGCCTCCACATCCTCCATCCTCATATCTGCTTCTTTATGAGGTCGACGGGAAATTTAGGGAGAGGGAAATGGGCCAGAAGGTGCACAGAGCCCTGGCCGTGCACGGCAGATCGCGTGACAGGGAGGCTGGCCCTTCCGCGAGCGCTGCTCCCAGTGGCTTCTGCAGAGGACATTAATCTTGTTTAAGGAAACTCATTCCACATAATTAATCATGTGGTCATTGGGGGTTAGGGACGCAGTTTGTCTTGGTTGACTGCCGCCCCGAGACCCTGCACAGTCTAACGCTTTCTGGTCCGCGTGTCCAAGAAAGTTTACATGGAATTCAGTGGCTGGACTGAGCTTCACTTCGGCCATTCATGTTTCCTCCATCCGTTGCTTTGACTTTGAGACTCTCTGTGTGGAAACGAGCCTTGCGGAGTCCTGACTGTTGGGCTTCTTGCTTCTCAGTGTTACTGTCAATGCGCAGATGTCGGTCTGCCCAGGAAAACAAGGCCGGCGAAGATTGGCACTGATGAATGTTCATACTGGTTGGGATTGTACACTTTTTTAAAGAATGAAATGTAGCTCTTTGGAATTGATTCTGTTTAAGGTTTATTATATCCTTCTCCATCCTATTGGTATAGGGGGAAAATATAACTCTCAACCGGCTAGATAGGAGATATGCTGAGTTCATGTTCCCCAAAATCAAAGAATGGGTTCTAAGGGACAGCAGAGGTTAAGAGCAGGAAAATTTGTTGAGAGAGATAGCTCTTGCGAGACAAGAGAGCACCTGAGTGGGTTGTCAATGAGCCCACTTCTCAGAGGAAGTTTTATAGAACAAAATCACGATGTGGGTACAACGTGGGTCAAAATTCTGATCAACCAATAACATTGTAAGTTTAGCTGCCCAGGTGGTATTGATCCAATGGGGAAGCAGGTCACATGTAGCAAACAGACACGGAAAGAACAAGGACGTTCCAGGACGGGGTGGATCTGGAGGTCCTGGCGGCCCACCTGGGTGACCGATGTCTCCAGACTTTCTCGAATCAGATGAGTGTGATCTTAGTTTATTGTTTATGCATCAGGCAGGTGCGTCGCTCTGAACATTCCGTCCTCATCTCGAGGCCTGGCCTTCAGTGGATGCACCTCTAGCCGTAGCTGTAGCGTAAGCTCGTTCTCTGCACTGACTCCCTCGAGGGCCCAGCCTGGTCTGACTGCCTATAATATTTCTACCTAATTCAGCTGTCTATAATACTATGAAGCCTTGAGCTAAATTATACCTTTCCCTGCCCTGGACTGTAGAACATACCTTACCTGTGTAATGGGTTTGACAGCTTCCTACACCAACACATTTGCCTTTTTGCTCCAAGTCCACGTAGGGGCTAAGCTTTTTGGACTCAGATCCTTGGCTTCTACTTCTGTGTGCACAACACAGCAACCACGAAGTACGTGTTCAACAAATGCCACTTGACTGAAGATTGACACTTCCACCCCAAGTGCGAGTTGCAGGGTCTTTACCATCAGTCTCTGTCCCCCATTTGCTGTTTAATTGGCTGTTAGCTGGAACTGATTGATAGACGGAAAGACTTTTTTTTGAGGAGAACTGGCAGCTATGTAAATACAGCACTTAACCTTAAGCGCTCAGCCATTAACCTTAATCACTGTCCATTAACCCTAAAGCACCCAGGTTTCTCCCCTTACATCCCCCAGCAGACCCCACTCCAGCACTTTTAGTGTGGAAAAGGAAACTTAGTAGAATGTTTTTATTGTTCCATGAGTGGCTATAAAACAGGTATTCTGAAAGATCACATCTGACTCTATTTTTCTGTAGATATTAATTTTCCAGTTGTACAAAGATAAATAAGAAATTGAAAAATCGAGAAGCAGGTTAGGATCTAGACAATTATTTTTTAATTGCCATTTTATGCAAGGTTGGTGATCAAAGTTTATTACTGTCCACATCAACTTGAATATCTATGAAAAATAAAAAAAAATTTTACAGCTATTGCTAAAATCATATTTAACATGAATCCCAGACAAGGAAAAACAACCAGTTATTTTTAGAGTAGAGGCCACTCACAATACTTTCTATATAATGTTAAATTACAACAGACAGAGAGAAGATAAATGAAACTTCTTTCTTTAGGTAAAAACACTGAAGATTTGTTCTTGTAAATATTCTTGTCCATAGATGCAACCGATTTATGAAAATAAAAATAGCTCACTTTTTCTCAATTCCTCGTAGTCTCCAAAATCGCATTTTTTCTTTTTCTTGCATATTTTACAAAAGTTATATAAGTAATAACTATATATTATTGGAATTAGAATCCCAGGTTAATTAATATATTCAAATTTATTGGTATTTGCTTTATACATGGATTTGTTTTCACCAAGACCTCCATTTGGTGCACAAGAATGCAGTAAAATTATACTATAAAGCTGTGAAACGTTTTGGGTGTAATTTTATATGCAATTATGTTTTATGACCTCAATCCTCAGGGTGCAAAAAGTTTCCATTGTGTTCTGAACATAATAGGTCTTAGCTGAGGTGGGTGGGTGGCCAGAGGGGGGATGGCGCACCTTGCTGGGCTGAGGAAAGCAACCTGATCCTAATGGACTGATTATTTTTAGATTTGCCAAAGTGCTCAGTTTTGCGCAAAGTCCCCGAGGGAGCCTACACTAGAAGGTGGTGTGAGCGACCGAGGGCAGCAGGGGTCTCTTACCACTCGTTTCACGTCTGTTCTGGCAAATGTGAACCCTCCCTGGACAAACAAACCACTGCAACACAGTGACTTCGGGGCTGCGTGGCCCTCAGCGCGGGGTGGGGGGCCTGCACAGGAGCCCCTCAGAGGCATGTCGGACACCAGCAGGGACCTTGTGTTGGCTTCGGTGACTCCAGCAGAGACTGTGCTCTGTGCATTTTCCTCTCTAGGCGGATCCACAGTCCATCTTCGGGCCTCAGGGAGCTCTTGGAGGTACACAGAACCTGAGCCCTGCTCCATTCATGGCTTCACTTTTACCTACTGCTCTCCCTACATCTCAACACTGGGAAGTGGCTGAGGTCTGTCACCGTACACAGGGACACTCGTCACACGGCGTGACCAAAAATGCGAGTAAGGTTAGCTTGAAATCGGAGTGAGTGAGTGGAGCTGAAGGCCGGTCTTTGCTGTATCTGAGCCACGGTGCCTTTAGTCACTCGGTGAGACAAGGATGGAGACTTATTAAGGATGTATTTCTTAATTATTATTCTCTTTTTACAAACATGTGGCAGATGCTCTTCTATGAGTGTTTTTAACTTGCACAGGAGCAATGAGATCTTCTTCTTAATGTAAGTGTTGAGAGTTATGATAAAAATTTGATACTGGAACTCTGATCAAACTTTTTCCATCTGTTTCTTCAGAAATTTGCTAGCAGTAGTCAGTAATCGCTGTCATGTCCCTAAATTACAAAATATAGTCAGCATAATGATGCCTGAATTAAGAGCCAGATAAATCACAGCAGTCACCTCCAGCCTTGAGCTGCAGCCTCAAGATCCAAATAAAATGTGTGTCCTTTTCTAGCTTTATGTCTCTCCTGCCTTGACTCTATCACATTTGGGGTACTTATCAATTATATCTAGTAGATATAAGGAAGAGAATATTCTAGTGTTTTATTAGTTTTATACTTGAAGAGCAAAATAATACATTTGATATTGATAAGAGATAGAACTTTGTATTTATAATTTATATCTGTGTATTGGGCACCCCAATACCTAGTAGGGCATTCATGTTATTTGCTGAATAGCTTTTTAATTCTTCCAATTAATTGCTGTCAGTCTAAGGTCAATACAATTACAGTAACATACTGCACTGTTTCTCGGGCCTTAACAGAATTATCGGCTCTACACTTATCACTAAGACAAACTGAAAATACTTTTAAACTTCTTTCATCTTATTCCCAGATTCTAAAGAAATATATAACTCACAGAAATTGCATATTGTATCTTTCCAGCAAATCTGGCTTTGCATAGTTTATCAACATATACGTTGATCCATATTCTTATGAAAGCTAGAGATGAAGTCTACCAAAAACAACCCATTCGACTAATGCGAAAGCATTTCACAGCTGACTGCAAGAAGAGGAAGGGTGAGGGACCGTCTTCTTTGACACAAGTGTCGCAGGCTGAGGCAGGGACAGGGACAGCGCCCTGCACCTCCAGGTCCTGTGAGGAACACAGATTCCCGTGCACGGACCTAGCAGGAAGGAGACTTCCTCAGTACCAAGTACGCACAGCACACAGGGCAAAACATTGCAGAAAACAGGGATGCCCTCGCTTCTTAAAACACGGGGTTGTGTGTTTTATGAATGTTCCTTCTTAAAGAGTGCTCGAAAGACTCATTTGATTACATTTTATCCACAAAGGAGTTAGGTGAGGGTGTCAAACCCAGCCCAATAAAGTCTGCTGCAACATATGTCCAGCTGCTTTTCTCACTTGGGATTTTCTCAAATGCCAAGTAGAAAAAAAATTTAAGGAAATGATATCTGCTTCGTATGAATTTTTAAAGCTGAAAACAGCAAGCCAACAAACCGCCACCAGCCCCAAGCCAGTGACAAGAAACAACATAGCCAGTCATCGCATTCACACCCTGACACTGAGTGGACAAACACACAAGCAGACGGAGAAACAAACCCAGTGCAGAAGCAAACCTCTCTCCCTCTCTCCTCTCTCTCAATTCATTATTGCAGGGAAAGTTTAGGGTGAATGTTGAGAGGGAAAGAGAGAGAGAGTATGAGAGGAAAGAAGGAAGGAAGGAAGGAAGGAAAAGAGAGAGGGAGAGAAAGACAGAAAGAAAGGAGAGAACAAGCACACAGAGGATTTCGTCAGGCAGTGCAGAGGGGCTGCAACCCAGCCCGACACCCCTGAGGCCCTGCGCCCCCGGGATGAGGCTGCAGGAACCCTGGCGCCTCCAGCCCCTCTGAGACCTCCCTTCCAGAAGAAAAGTGATGTCATCCGTGTCTCACTTTCTGATCCTCTCCATTTTCTTCCCTTTCCTCGTACCTGTGAGGATTTTTCGTCCTGTTAGCATTTCCTTCCACCTTCATGAACCTCCAGCTTTCATCCCCTCTGCCTGGTGCCCTGGAGGACAGCAGGCTCTCGCCCACCACACACTCACTCCCAGCCCTGCTGTGTCTATCCCCACAGTCGGCCACTGCACCAGGGCCACCTTCTCCCAGGTGGCGGCAGGGATGGAGGCTCCTTGCCTGCTTGTGCCAGTCCCCAGGACCCACTGGAGGCCTGGCTATTAATTACCATCGCTCACTGCACAAATGCCGAATAGCTACTCTCTCCTTTGGGCCCTGATCCAGCAGCCCAGCCCTCCTGAGGGGAAAGAGGAGTCTTCCTTCTTGTTGTGGCTATCAGGAGGCTAAAGGCCACATGACTGCGTGCACTCCAAGGTGATTGCGACCGTTAGCTGTGAAGAGAAAGGGCTCCAGCAGAGCCCTCAGAGGGGAGCGGACCCAGCACCCCTGGGCGCCAGCAGGGAAGCGGGCCTCTCACAGTGCCTCTAGGCATCTGGGGCCTCGCGCCCCTGAGTCGCCGGTCCAGGACTGTCCTCAGGGCCGGAGGTCTTGGTCCTGCCGGCCTCACACACACCATCCTGCCCTTCCCAGCCACGCAATGGGAAGCGCTTCCTCCGGGAAGGACAAGTCATCGTTCGCCACTTATCTTCTCTGTTCAGGTCACTCTGTCAGCAGAAAGCAAGTGGCTTTTCCTCCAAGGCAGAAAGATGAGGAAAGTGAAGGTCAGGGTGGCCCCTTCATAGCAGAGGAGACCCAGAGACCTTGACACAGGCCTCCACTCGTTAGAAGTATGACTCGTCACCGACCGTTGATGGAATTGTTAATATTTGCCTATTCAGATTTTTTTACTTAAATTTTTACTCTTATCACCAATATTTAATATAATTTCCATTGTTTGGGATTCCAAATTATTACTTGAAATTTTCTTCTTAATTTCTTTCTAGTCTGAATGATCAGATACCTATTCTATATCCTGCCATTCCCATAGAAATTAAAATATTTAGTGTATTTGACTTAGAATATAAAATTTTAATATTACCCAAATCTTTGTTTCTGCCAATGAATTTAACCATTTTAGCTATAATTATAGAAAATAATAAAGCAGAGGATCCTTTTTTTTTTTTTTTTTTTTTTTTTTTTTTTTTTTTTTTTTTTTTTTTTTTTTTTTAGACAGGGTCTTGCTGTGTAGCTCAGGCTAGCCTTGAACTCACTATGTAGCCCAGTTTGGCCTCGAACTCACAGCGATCCTCCTGCCTCAGCCTCCCAAGTGCTGGGATTACAGCACCACCACCTCCAGTGAAAATAATAAAGTAGATATCACAAATATTCACAGTAAAACTTTCAGAAGGAATAAGAAGGAAGGACACTTGAAGTACCCCTACTTTGACATACAGACACACATGGAATTTTTATATTATTTTTCATGCAACCCAAACAATACCTCTCTGGAGACAACATATGATGACCAAAGAGAATATGTAAATTGTGCATTTCACACTAGGAACCAGGAACTGAACAGTGCTGCCGATGCAGACCTGCCCAACGCCCACCCCCAGGTCTGTACCACAGTGCACAATGCCGCTCCTGGTTCAAACAGAAAGTTGTAGGCAGAGCTGTTGTTGAATGCATCAGCTGCCACCTTGGAGGAGGAATATTTATTATTCTGTGTCTTGGGTATCAGTATTTCATATATTTGAGACTTATCTTTCTCCATCCTGCCACACTGCTATGGTGTTGGTCATGTTTGGTTTGACAGACCTGTGTTCCTCTTAAATAATTTAGGAAAGGACGCCATGGCCAAAGCTTACAGGCAGAATCCGTGTTCTGTTTGAGTCTATCTCTTATCTTTTACAGCACGAAGGCTGATTTTTAATGAAAAATTTTATTTAGCTCCAGAATATTGAAAGGTATTTTGAAATCTGACAACCCTTGAACATTGTATCGGAGGGAAGATTCTTTTTTATGTGAAAGGCTGGGAGGTGTGATGAGAAAGAAAGAGAAACAAAATACTGATGAGAAATTTGAGCAAAGCTGGACTGTTTCATTATCCATAAAAATGCAAAGGACTAACGAGTTTGAGCTTATTTTGCAATTAATTAAAATGCCGTCTAACATCCTGACCTTTGTCTCACTCCTCCTTGTCATAAATCTGTATCTGATAAAAGTCCAGAAGCTAAGTCACAAGGTCTGCGCGTCCCTGAGATGCGTGCCGGAGGGAAGCGGGCGGTGTAACTCAGGGCTGCAGGTGTAGGCATTGGATCTGGGCTGACTTTCCTTGGCTTGTGCACAGCTTCACCGTGTGTACCTTTTTAAATTATATGGACACATAATCACACATGTACACCCACACATGCCTTCTTTCCTATCGTGGCCACCTATAGTAATATTTAGTTATACAGTGGACATCCAATTTGAGGTTAAGTTATCCCCAGAGCTGCTTATGTCTCTTAAAATTCTATTAAATTAAATTTAGTTAGCAATCAGTGTTGGGGCAGTGCAATTAATAACGATCATGGGCATTAACCTGAGATACTAAGGGAAAAACTCTGAGAGGCGATGTGGAGGTCTACTCATCTTAACGTGGTCTTCACAATTATAAGCAGCAATTTTTATTGGAACAAGTGATCTAAAAAAAGATTTCCCAAGTCAGCCGTGTGTATAAAAGCATGTCTCCCTAGAAACCAGGGGGGAAAAACAATGCACAGAAATACGGCTGGTAGAGACTATCACTTTTTTGCTGGGGGAATTGGGGATTTGCTGCAGTCTAGCAATTCCGGGTCTAGATTTCATAACGCTTTCATTCTCTCTCCCTCTCATGAGAATATAAAGCCAGTGGGATAGGTTGCTAGCACAATTTCTATATTTGTCCTTCAAAAGACGGGAATTATTGTTCTATAAATCTAAGCTTAGCTTTTAAACATCACTATAAATTTCAAGATCTTTTGATTCTTCCTGCGTAGATTGGTTCATTTGTACCATGAAAAAATGAGACATATTACATTTAGCGAAACCTTCAATATGTCATTAAAAATATTGCGCTGAAACAAGATATCTAAAGAGCCGCCTTCAGGGATTTCTTTGCACCCTTTCAAAGCTTTATGTGTCTCTTTAATAAGGAAGAAATAAATATGATGAGTCAGAAAATAGCCTTTTAAAGTGATACTGTGTCAAGAAGTTCCTGGTTGCTGAATAGAAATACATGAAGGTGAGAAACTGCATGGTTTAATACGAGTTTGCCCATAAGGCTTCTAGTAAGTATCCATATTTTATGACCCTGGGCAGAGGTCAAACATTGCGAAAGATAGTGGGAAATGATTTCATCCCCCTCTCTTTCTGACCTGAAGGACCTGTTTCTTTTTTGTGTATTGCTGGTTATGAATCTCAGATTCTTGCTAGAATATGCAACTAAAATAGCCTAATTCCCTGTCTCGGCCTTTCTATGTGCTTGTTGGGAGACCGAGGAAACTAGGCCCATCTTTTTTTATTTTTTTCTTCATCTACTCTCAGTGTTCCCACCTCTACTGGTTGGAAGCCAGTAGAGAATCATACTCTATTTTTCCCTCTGACCCAAATAATTTTATATGTGAAATCCAATTATGAAAAAAGATGTCAAGTGTGGTCTATAAGGAAAAAGAATTAAAATCTTAGACAACCTAATGGGTGAATGGGGACAAGGTTGGAATGGGCCTACTTTAATTCTTACAGTACTCTTTTTGGCTCTATGCTAGGTAATATTGCTAAATAAGAGTGGGTTTTTTTTTAAACATAATTGGGGGAATTCCACAATTTGTGTGTGTGAAATCTGCTATCTACTACAAGCAATACTAGCTCTTGTCTAGAGATGCACTTAGGTTTTCAGCATGAGCTGCACTCCTATTTTAAACTCCTCATGCTTTGTCCCCAAGTTAAGTCGCTGGATTGTGAGCAGCCTGGCGAGGCAGACCCGGAAAGGCCCACCCACTCACCTGTTTTCTCACCTCCCAGAATTTTATTTTTGTTTTTTTGCTTATTTTTTGTTTAAGAGTGTTTCACAACTGTTAAAATTCACAGGATCATATGTGTCTCTGGAAAAACGAACTTGGCCTAGTTTTAATCTATGGTGTTTTTGATTAGAAACATAAATGTGGACAAATGAATGAAAACTGTAAGTGAGGTATGATGAGGGCATGTGTACAATGAGTGCAACTCCCCCAATTTAAGTTTGACCTTGAAATTTCTGATAAGGGAAAAAGCAAAAGCCTTCTGGGTTCTTCATAAATTATTAGTATATTGCAATGTGAGGCACTTAAGGAGTCTCTTATTTTTTTTTTCTTTTCCTTTCTTTGTCAGAGCTCTGAACAGTAAATTTAGTAACTGGTATCTTTATTCACTACACAAATCTCAGAAGTAATGAAAGTTTTTCCACATTATTCTTTGTTCAGAATATTCAATATGTTTTTCTTTCAATTTATCCTGATATCTCACTAACAACAAAAAAAAGCAGCCCTGATAAGTATTATTTCAGATTACTTTTAAGTGTGTATTTTTGCCAAGTTTATATGCTTCATTAATAGAATCAACTATCAACATGGTTGGAAAATAAAATTAATTACTGTTATTATCTGTAAAAATTCCTTACCTCTTGGTAATGACAGCAAATTTATCACTAGAACATCTCATTTTACATAAGTAATGGAACCATTTTATAGAAGAAATCAGTCGTAAGTGAGAAATCAAAGAAATTGATCAAAATTACATTCCTGTTTATTAGAACAGTGCTTTTACATTTTCCAAAAGAATTTTCCACATATATCCCATTTAGCACACATGGATGATGACTTAGCTTAACAAAAATTCTTAATGATCATCAGTTACATGGAAAAGCAAAAAAAGCCTTTCTTATGGTTTCAGATCCAAAAGACAGAAATAACACAACTTGCACTTTATTATTTTGCTTCAGATACAAAGCTTTTAATAAATTTTAGGTCCAGCTGAAAGGAGCTGCTAGGAAAATGTCATTCCCTTCTACCTGAAGCTACAAAATCAATTTAACGGTGATGCTTTATTTTGTTCAGATGATCTATTCTTTTCTTCTGTTCAAGCCGGTTATGCCTGCAGAAACTATATCTGGGTGAAATCACTGGAAGGTGAAGGCCCGTGACTAAAATATGTTTCAAAAATTACCCAGGACGGCGGTCAGATGAGAGTCTCAGAGTCGGGAAGCGACCACACATTGCTTGGCCGCTCTGTGCCTAAGCCCGGGTCCCTTTCCTGGGACAGAAGACTATCGAGTTGTTACGCAAACATCAGCTAGGAAACCACAGGCATTACTCTGAAGACACACATCCGTGCTTCTCAGTGCAGCCGACTTTGATTTTATTAAATGAAATAGTCACTTCTCTACCTTCAGCAGGCCACAATTTTCCTTGAATTTTGAGCATTTTCTTTATTTTTTGAAATTAAGTGAGAAAAACAAAGAAAATCACCTTTGCTTTTATTGCATGTCAGTATAATCATGAGCAAAACTTGAGAACTAAGTATAATTTGGCACTAATACTGCACATTCCAAAAATAAGACATCTTACTGCAGAGGAGCAATGTTTTTAAGCAAAGAAAACAAAAACTTCTCAATGTGAATCCAATACCCACAAAACTTTATTAGGAAACACTTAGAATCAAATTTAGTACTAGTCTTTGTTCAACATGGACATTCTTTTCTCATGGAGAGTAGTGTGCCCTTGTTCACGCACTCAATTTTATATTCCGTCCTTAAAAAGGGCTCTCAGTAAACTCCTGGATAAGAGAAACCCTGGGCTGAAATGGCTGTGAAAACCAAGTGTGGAGGAGACCAAGTTAACACCCGGGTGGTGACACAAGTGTTCAAGTGATGTCCAGCTGTGTGGCGCCCCAGCCCTGAGTGCAGTGCCCTTGGAGTGACCTTCAGTGCAGTAAACCCAACACCTGCTGTGGAGTGCAGTTACGACCTTCGCGCAGATGACAGCCTGACCACGTAGGAGTGACGCCCAGGTGGTCCTGGCACAGCCTGGTCACATCTGCTAGACTTTAGGAGGACGGGGTGAGGGATGTGGATGCTGGCATCGGGCCAGGCGACCTTGCCCGTGGCTTTGCACGAACGAGGAATTTTAAAAATCTCTCAAGATGGGACAGAATATGGCATTCCAGTTTAAAAATACAGTATTAGGTACCTCTAAAATATACCCTTTTCCTTCCGACCTTTAATTGTCCAAATTCTTAAATAAATTTGTTGTATTAGATAATTTTCAAGGATTTACTCTCTTTTCAGAATTCTTCACAAGCATTTGACTCTCCACTGGTAGCATACATAGAGCCTGTCATTTATTCATTCAATAAACATTTTTTAAGGGCTTGGCAAATAGAACATGGTTTCTACTGTTTTGGTCTCAGACTTTTGTCAGGAAAGACAGCAATGTGAACAAATTATTAGAAAATATATGAAAACACTCTATTACATGTCTGAATGTTGCAGGAAGTACTTAAGCCCTTTGGCAAGGTCAAAAAAGCAGCTGTCTTGCAAAAGGGGTCACTGGGCAATTGCCACAAAGGAAGGAGGGCGGTTATTTCCCGGAGAGGAAGTGATCAGTGTGAAAGCGGAGGTAAGCAGGTCACCATGGCGGGGCGCACCAGAACTGGGAAAGTAGCTTTGGGGGCAAGCAGAGGCCACATCCTAGGAGGGACGGCAGCGACTTCTGTGTGCCCAGTGCTCAGGGCTGTTGTTTCTCAGCCCCACTGGAGGTCTGCATTTTAGGGTGACTTGTTGCACCCCTCTGAGTGTCAGTTTCCGCACCTGCAGGGCGATTGGATTGTACCCTAGAGACTTGTGCTAAGGAGGAAGGGAGCTACTGTCTGCATTACAAGCATCATATTGGAACTCTGCTAGACAGGAAAATCTAAACGAAGTGAAATCCTAACTTATGCTACCAAAGCAGCACATCGGCCACACGGACGGCGTTCTGGACACTGATCCTCCTCCTCACCCGTGATAGAGCTGTGCACGGGATGCATGTGCAGACAAGGAGGGGTGGTGAAGTGTTTCCTGGGAGGGAGCGGTGCCATTGCCGTGGGCACCCTGAGAGGCCCAGTGGGCAGCCTGCATCCACAGGCCGAGCGGGTACCTGCACAGCACCTCAGTTTCCCCAAGCTGACCCACCAAATCTCCACTCTGAGCTTGTGGTGAGCAGGCGGCTAGGAGAAACCCTGCGGCTGGTCAAGTTCATCTCGGATGGAAATGGCAATTCGATACTAAATTCAGGTTACTTTCTGTGCCTCCAGTGGTCATAGAACTGTCTTTTACTCACAAAAGAGAATTCGTGGGTCTTCCAGAGTTTTCTTCCATGAACAATGAAATTGGACCCTCATAAAAAATGTTTTTGAAAGATGTTGGGTTACAAAAATGAAGTTGCATTTTGATCATATCACACGCTAACCTGGTCCACGTAGCAGTCAGATATTGAAATAGCCAGAGTGATGGGCATATAGGAAAGGATGGCTAGAGGTGGGTGCAGATAGGCGGTGTTCGTCAGTGTGTCCTGGATAAATTAAGAAGCCAACCTGAGGAGGGAAAATGATCAGCTTTATTTATAGCAGAAAATGCTTTCGAGCGGAAGGTGGGGCAGGTGTATTAGGGGAAGGAGGAAGTTGTGACAGGAAGTCATTTAAGGGGCTATTTAATATCTTCTAAAGAAATGCTGATGCTGGCAAAGTGGACAGCAGCCAGAGTGGACAGAGGAGATTTGGTGGATTCTCGGGAGGGAGAACATAGGACACAAGGCTACAGGTTAATACAAGGAAAGTAAGGAACGTAGGATGACTTTCCCAGTTTTATGGCTTGGGCAATGAAAATAGACAAAGGAGAACTTCGTATTTATTTGTAATATGCTGTTTAGTGTGTTCCCTGAGAGTTCCGGATACATAAATGTGGCTGGGAGCAGTAATTCATGATAGCAAAGCTATAGTAGTAATTACAAACTGAAGATTTTCGTTCTGTGGCCATGGCATGCATGAGAAGACCAACGGAGAATACACACGAGAAGTAAGTCAGAGATGCGCCTGCAGAGTACACCTGAGTGCAGCCTCAGTGACAGCGCCGCCTGGCTTCCAGTGCTGCTCCAGCCCTGTCGAAGTGGGGTCACGGGCCCAGTGTATGAAACGGAGACAGAGTCGCTGTGCAACTCGGGCCCGAGGGGACTCTTGCTGTGAGGCCAACCTCTATCCCTGCTCTGGATGCCCATGCTTTCTGCAGAGCACCCAGGACTGGAGGAACAACTGGAAAATGGCTGATCTTATACAATCTTTCCCTTTTGTTAATGTAGGTTATTTGGGGCCCGAAATCCAAATACAGGCATCTCTGAGTGTAGAGCTCAATACTAGAAGTGTCAGGCAGAAGGGTGTCTTCTCCTGCAGCCTCTTTGAGCAACACAGCAGGGGCTTTCTAGGAAAGTCTGTAGGTCTCAAATTTATTCCTTCATAGCTCCGGCCCTTGCTCAGAGGTTTTTTGTTGTTGTTGTTGTTGTTGTTGTTGTTGTTTTAGGCAGGATCTCACTACATAGCACAGGCTGGCCTGGAACTCACCGAAGCCCTCCTGCCTCAGGTTCCCTAGTACTGGAATTAGAGGTGTGCCCCACCATGTCTTGTTCAGATTTATAAGAGAATATCTCTCTCATCTTGAAACAGTCCTTTCATTTTCCTACTAAGAATATATGCTCTTGGTTCAAATACAAAAAGGCATAGATTATATGAAAAAAAGTCCCACCTCTGTCCTCCTAAAGCAACTAAATATGACTTTATTGTGTATCTTGCTATGCAACTTCTCCTAACTTTGATATTCTCTCCTTGTTCAATTCCATGCATTCATTACCATGACCTTTTTAACATAAACAAACAAAAATATTCATAGATTCCTTAGAAAATTAGAAAATAATGCAAATTTTTACTATGAATTTTAAAGTTCTCACTGCTTCTCCTTGCCTGCCTCTTCGTTGTCCTCTGACATCGTGTGTCCCCTTGTCCAGCCTCTTGGTCTTCCTCTTCTGGAGCCGACCAACTGATGGTCATCTTAGGCCTTTGTCTCTGCCCTCTTTCTTGTCTGTAGTCCTTAATCTGTGAGCACGGTTTGAATGTTGGCTTCTAGAGCTGCCCTCCTCCACCTTCCTCCCCAGAGGTGGCGTGGACAGCGCTGGAGAGAGGTGTGAGCACAGCTTTGTACTCTCCAACTCATGAGCAGTGTAGTAGCAGGTAAACGGCATTTCCAAACTTTCCTGAAATGCCAACAGAGAGCGGTTGCTTTATTGTCAAGGTTGTTATCAAAGAGTTTGATAAGTGAAAACTATTGTTTGTTCTAATTTCTATCTGCCCTTACCACAAAAGTAATTTGAGTTGCATTTTAGTTAGACTTTTGAAGATTAGAAAACTAGAAATGTGAATATACAATGTAAAATTATATTAAAGAATATTAAAGTTTGTAGATCACTGGCCATGCTTAGCACCTACCATTAATTAGTTAGCTCACCTTCCATTCTGCATTCATTATTAGATTGCATGTACCAACCTTAATTCCTGGATGAAAGGGAAATAACTGTGTAATTATAGTATGTACCACTAATGAATATATTCATGTGATATTTTAGAAAGGAATGGTGGGAGGAAGGATGGAAGAAAGGAAGGAAGGAAGAGGGGAGGGAGGAAAGAGGAAGCAAGGAATAAAGAAGGAAGAGACTGGTGTAAGTTCAGTTTGAGATGAGTTTCAGATGTTGACAGAGGGCCTAACAAGGAAAGCGAAGTCTTTCGAAGCAGATAAGCACGCTGGACTCAGTAAAGTCTAATGCAGGGCATCATGCAGTGAGCAGGTTCCCGAGGCAAAGCTGTTAGGAGTAAGGGTCAGTAGAGTCTAGGTTTTCTAGGTGAAGTGGTTTGATTGTGCAAAGGGATCGTACCTTTTTACCACAAGGAAGTCCCAGGTAAAGTTTTCGAATGACCCCTTGTAAGTGGAGCTGTTCGAAGCGGAATTCGGACTGGTGAGGAGTGAATGTGGTTAAAATTTGTCAAAAGCTAGAACACTATTTTGAGAAGGTTTGTGGTCATCAACAGGAGAAATATGGAGTGAAAACTTGTAGAGACAAGGGTGCTGGGAGAAAGTGTGTTCAGGTAGAGGAAATACGGCTTTACAAAGAAGAGGAAGGGTCAGCCCAGAAGGTCACTTGAAAACTTGGGGAAGTGAGATTAGCTGCCTCCTGGGAGGAGTCAGATTCACTTCTGTCTCTGGAAAAGAATGAGGCCTTCCATATGTACCTGTGTGCACAACATAGAGATGTCCGCATGCATACGTCTGTGTCTATGAGTACACCCATGTCCACCACAAACATGTGTCTGTGCACACACACACACACACACACACACAGCCATTCCACCACATGTTTATATGTCTTTCCCAATCGTATTTTTGCTGGCCTCCTTGTCCACCTTCACAGTGGCAGCTCCCTGGTGCCTGTGACCCCCGTGACCCCCACTCCCCGCGCCTCACCCCTGCTTCAGAAGCCTTCACTGCTACAGGCCAGGCTGCACAGGAACATGACTAATTAGGAATCCCAGAGTGTGAGGAGGCATGATGTGATTTAAAGGAAACCAGCCAGACACATCCACACAACCATGGCTGTTTTAATTTCAGAATAAGAATCTAATGATCACGTGGCACCAGGGTCAGCATCAGTCATCACGGGAAATTAGTTCCTCACATTCCTTCGGGATACTTTGACTTCTTTACATAAAATTCTTTGGGAAGACTCCAGAAGTCACAGTTGTTATATGTAAAATGTTGTCATTTCTTCTTGCTTGATTAATATGTGCTCCTGAATTATATGCTGCACTATAAAATATTATAGCAGTGGTATCCTGAAAATGTAATATAAGCTGAAAAGCAGGCCATACATCTTAGGTTAATGCCTCATAATGATTCAGTATTAAGGTATATATTTGTGAGAGAAATATCTTTCAATTTATAATATGTCAATGGTTAATGTCACATGGAAAAATGCTTTATAAATTGCAAGGTACTATTTATGGACAGAGAGAAATTATTAAGATATATTGGCTGTTGCCAGAAATACTTTTAAAAAGGGAAACTTAAAAAAATACATCAACATCAAAATAAATTGTCCAAAAGACTAAATAACACATCATTTCAACAGCATTTCTAGGAATTAGACTCTTCCTAAAAACTATACATTCTACTATGGAAACATTGGTTTTTTGTGGCCAAGATGGAAAATGCAAGTTGGGAAAAATTGAACCACCTGGACTTAAATGAGAAATAAGTTTCAGAGAAACATAGAATAAATCAAACTTTTTTGATGCAAACATATATAAACTCATTTTTCCCAAGTGATTTAATTTCTTTCATTTGAACCAACTCTACCACAATGTTACTGTAATTATTTCACCAATACTAGAACTGTTATTTTAAAGTGGATTTAACCTTTCTCTGAAGGCCACTGCTTATTTTGGTCCCCAAATGCCTGGACACGATCTGAAGAAAAGTATGAGTGGTAGATATGTCCATTGTTGGTTAATGGCCTATGCTTGGTTTTAATGTACACATTATTATTTCTTTATCCTTAAGTATGCTAAATTGTGCATCCAAAGTTTGTCTGATTTAAAAGAAGTGAAGATAACTGTTAAAAAAAAAAAAAGCTTCCCTAGTTTTTGTGCATCAAAAATACATATTCACAATGGAAAATTATCTACCAAAGTGTGATCTTTCCAAGAGGCAACATTATAGTTAAGAAAAGGTCAAAACCAGTCTTGGTTGAACTCCGGTATTGTGTCCCTCCTGGTGGGACCCAGCAAGATGTTCACTGGTGAGGTCTGAAATCTTGTTCTGTTTGAATGTTTAAATACATTTAATGTAAGAACAAAACTTAAGGGTGTAAACCACTGTGATGCAAGGTAGCTGCAGGCTTCTCACCAAGAACATTTATCAACTTGTTTAATCTGCACCTCGCTGCACACCCCCGGTAGAGAGTGTCCTGTCTGCTCCATGGCCTTTAGAATGAAGTATGGTTAAGAAAGTACATCATTCTTTCTTAAGTAAGCGAAACTGCATATACACTATGAATTTTAAATTTTTATTTGAAATGCTAATGTAATTTCAAAGAAATAAAAGTGTTTTTAAGTATTGTAATAAATATTCCTACTTTTCACTGCACGTTTTAGGGGTTCTCTAGGTTCGAAATGTGATTACAGCAATCCTTGTATGTGAGTGTCAGCATTTCAACAAAGCTACGTGACTCAGTTTGTACTTTGGTATATTTGGGTGTCGCTTTCAAGGAGTCAGAAAATAACACCTGAAATCAGGAGGCGCAACTGTGGTTGCTTGGCTTCCTACATGCATTTCCTGTTTGAGCTTCATCTTGCTTGGTCTTGAACCAGGAAAAGTAATCTCTACCCATCAACAACTCTCTGGCGTCTTATCCTGCAGAGCTGACTGAGCTTGGGGCAAATGATGCGAAAACATTTTGTTCTTCTGGTTACTGGTTTCCAAGTAGGAATCGGTTAGTGGACTGGGAACAGAGCAGAGGCCTTGACGGCTTTGGGCTGAAGTACTGCACCTCAGTCTTGCTAGATTGTAAGGTTTGAGGCGGTGAAATGAGTTTACCTTGCTGCTTCATAGCAGAATGATAGAAAAATAGAGAAGTCTGCAAGTTGCTTAAAAATCTTCCAAAAATGATTATTGCTATTACTATCCCTCCTCTTTTTCTTTTTCTTTTTTTTTTTAGACTGAGGACTGATTAGCAAATTATAGTTCCCTGTGCTTCATCCCGTTTTTGGAAAAATACCCCAAAATAAAAGGCTTGATACAAAAATGAGCACCATAGGACCAGCTCCTGAACATATTAAGAAAACAAAGCCAAACTTCTATCTTGCAGCTTTATTTACATTTCTATTTGCAGGATTAGAAAGTCCAGCAGAAAAGTGCATTTAAAATTCTAAATCAAGAATTCTTGACATTTTGAAAATTAAAATTAATAGCATTATTGAGTTGTGTTAAAACTCTACTACTTTTGAAAAATTCTGAGTAAGACATAATAATAATTTGGAAATTTTTTTATTTTTTGAATATTATTCAAGTTGTCTGAGGAAATCACCAAACCAATATTGAAGGCAAAGACTGCTTTACAAGTATTGAGAAAATTTTCAGGAAGTTCATGACTGAGTCCTTATATTTCATTTTTTTAAATTTTTTACTTTTACAATTTTTATTTCTTAATTCATTTTATAGGTACATTTTAGGTATATATAATGATCACATTCATCATGGGGTATTTGTACTTGTACCCAATACATCTTCATTCTTCTTTTCTGCCCCTTCACCTCCCCTCTCTTAAGCCCCCTTCCCCTCCTTATTTACAAAAGTTTTGTTTCCATTTTTTTCCTTTTTTTCTCTTGCTTCCTTTCCCCTGTCCCTCCATAGTTACCCTTTCCATTTGCACATATTCTATCTATTTCACAATATCTATTATACATTTTGGTCCTTATTTACACTTTTGGTTTCTCACACCAGAGAAACAGTGTGATATTCATAACAGTTTTCCTCGTACCATTAACTCGAATCATAGCAAATTGTTTCTTCTCTGCTCAGGTTGATAATACTTATTGTGCACCTGCTATAGAATTTACTAAAGTATTGCTTATTGCTTGGCTTGAAAAAGCATCGCATTTATTAGAAAGAATATTAAACAGTTGGAATGCATCATTACCATTTTTCCTTTATTTTAAATAAATAATTCACAAATACAGTGATCTGCGAAATTCTGTGGAAAATTTCTTCTGTATCAACAGATCTGGTGTGAATCCTTCTTATGCTGAATATTCTAATAGCTACATTCTCTTTTCCAGTCTATTACACAGAACATTTATAATTTTGTGTTTTTAACTGCAACTCATTTATCATCTTACTTGACCGTCTTTTCTCTAATTCCACAACGTGTGTGTGTGTGTGTGTGTGTGTGTGTGTGTATGTGTGTGAAAGGATGAAATGGACCTTTTATTAATGCTCTAAAAATAGAGATCTATTTATTTTTGTTTATGTACCCTTACAAAGCATAGACACGGCATTACACATATTAAGTATAAACAAAACTAAATAGTCATAGTTGCTTATATATGTTGAATGAAAAAACCAGCCCTGGGTTCTTTAATTGAACAATTTCACAAAGTGACCTTCTAAATGTTGTACTGTAGCCTATATAACTGCATTTGCCTAAATCAATGTATTGATACTTAGAGTACACCAAATGCTGGAAAAATTTAAATCTTTCTACTTGACTAAATGTTAGGGTGTGAGTTTTGCATGTAGAATTCTTGTTATTTGATGTCTGACCCATTCAAGGTTAAATGGTGAAGAAGAGATGGCGTCTCATTTATCCAGTCAGAGTGTGTGACATGGAATTCTTCAAAGATTTGACAAATGGCCACTCTATTAATTCAGGACTCCAGGGGTACTATCATGTGCATTTTCCCTTTAGTCTTACAAATGGAGTAATAGAGTCTACCAATTGATAAAATTTTATCGGTTCCCCTGTTCTCAAAGTGACATAATTAAACATCTTAGATGTCTGAGTATCTAATTTATTTTTATAGGCATACCGTGGTAAGCAAAGAGGATTAGAGAGAAGAAAAGAGGATACTTTTTCCTTTTAAACTATTTTCCCCATGGAAGAACTTAACAAGTTGTGAAGTGCATGAAATAATTTTAGAATATCATCTCAAACATCCCTACATTTAGGCATCTCATTCACAAGTGTTAAATCTACTTTAAGGCCTGAATTGTCAAGGATCACATAAATTGGGCAGCTGCCAAACTTCCACTTCAGTTTATGCTGCGTGGACAGAATGTTTCTCCTCATGACCGACAAGAGTCGGACATCCAGCTGTCTCTCTGAGCTGCTGCTTGCTGCACGCTGGTAAGACGTAGTCGTCAATCCTGTGAGAGCTGGAGCATTTCTTGGTGACTCATCAGTTAAATCTTGTCCTAACTCTTGCCTCTCCCATATGCAAAAAGGAAACATGTTTCCTTCTGGAAATTCAGAAACCTACAGCTTATAACTTCTTAAAATTGTTTACATCTTATAAATTAAAGCATATTTTTATAAATTAGTGCTAAATTCTAAGTAAACAACTTACTATTCTTAATTGTATACAAATATATTGAAAAGAAGCTTCAGATCAGATTATAAACGTTATTTACAACAACATTTCAGAGATTATCTCTCTGGAGAAATAAAAGTCCTCAAATGAAAAACTTTGTTCTCTGACTGATGCAAATGATGTCGCTGAAATTAATATGGAACAGTCCACAGTGTCTCTTCTGCCTTGTAAACTGCTGTAAAGAAGCTATCAAACATTCGTGTCGAGCAGCTCTTAAATGTTTAGAATTCTTAAATTATCATTCAATTTTCAAAATACTTTTGTTCAAAAAGATGGAAACTTTCAAATTAGGTAGTTCTTTTGAAATAAAAAATGTAAATTAAATGTTATACTCTTATTTGAAAAGAATGCATTGAAATTATTTAACTTATACATGTTTACATAAATTTGTATACATATAGCTTAAACTACCTGTTTGAATTTTAAATGTTTTAAATGTTTAGAAAAAACTATTCATTCTCATCCCTCAACATCTTAAAAATGCAGAATGAGATATTTTTAATATTTCTGTCACAACGTCATATGAAAACTATCTTTTATATTTCAATCAAATTCAAGTCTCTAATGAACAATTTTTTTTTTTTGTACCAGAGATTGAACTCAGGGCTTTGTGCTTGTGAAGCAAGCACTCAAACCACTGAGCTAGATCCCCAGCCCTAATGAAGGAATTAATATGGTACAGCACAACATACTCAGTCTATAATAGATGTTTAGTGTAGTTAAATAAGAAGAACTATTGACCTACAAATATGATGCCAGTGTACTTGTCAATTTTGAGTCTTATTTTCAGTGAATTTCAATATTTGTTATAATTTAAAGATTATATTAATAGTCGAGGTGCTACTTATTAATATAATTAAAATAACGACTTTTTTGAATTGTGCATGACATTAGTACACTGACTTACCAAATCCATTACCAGAATCCTGTAAAATTAATTAGAGGGAGTGTAATGTGTTTGACAGTAGTAGAAAGTCTTAAAACAAGAGTACATTTTCATACCATTGAACATTCCCGAATTCTGATCTTGCCACAAGATGGCAGGAAAAATCAAACTCAAGTAGTTTTTGTTGAGCGGCATGGACAAGGTGTTTGATTGGGGTGTGTGTGTGTGTGTGTGTGTGTGTGTGTATTGGTCATTTTGGGTGTTTATTTGGGTGGTGTACCAGGTTTAAAACATTATCAAAGTACTGTGAATGCACACTAATCCTGGAAAGTGTTTCCTAGATTGTGCTATAAATATCATTTACTCTACCCGTATTATCAGTGATATCACGGGATTGCAAATAAATCAGCAAAATTCAACCAACGGTAGTCAAGGGTGCTGCAGGTCTTGGTCTTGTCAGGGTCAAATAACTGATTTAGGTCCTTTACAGACAGATCTTCACTTAAAAGAATGACAATACGTGAAATTGTACTTGCTGTGAAAATTCCACAAAGAGATGACAGAAGATGAACGGCAAAGGAAAGCAAACTGACACCTTCGGGCTGGTTCCTTTTCAGTCAAGGCTAAGCTGGTTATGTCTTGCTCGGGCCTCAGTGTCATACCACTTGATATCCGTCTGTAAATAAGAAACAATTTAATTACAAAACAGAATACCGCAGAGAAAAGAAACTATTCTCCAAAGCATAGTAAGATTGAACAGTTCTTCTGTGCTGTTTTGCATGTATGTCTTTCTGCTTTTCTTCTTGTTCGAGCTCTTAGCATCTCGAATATACGTAAAGTATGGAATTGAGGCAAGTGTTTTAAGACTTTGAATCTTACAGTATTTAATTAAATAACTGGGGAAAACACAGGATGGATGCATTTTTCATTGCTACAATAGCTGACTTAATCCATTTTTTACAATTTATTTTTGGATATTTTTTCCTAATCTTGCTTTAAAGTATTATTCTTATACCAAGTAGGGCAGGGATTTCTTGCTCCATTTCCAAAAGAGGAAGAGTAACTAGAATTAAACCATCTCAGTCAGGTCTGGTCCAGTGATGTGGTCCTTGATGGAGCGCATTCCTTGGCTCACAAGCAAGGGTGTTAATACTGATATTTGGAAGAGGACTTCGGGCTAATCCTGGAACAGTGTGGATGGTGGAATACTATTTAATAGAACAGCATGGATTCAGCTAGAGGCAGGTAGTATGTCCTTCAAATGAAAGTACGTTTTATCAGCCTTGATTTCTTCTAAAGCTAGGTTCAGAGGTTCTTTTTCCTTGCTTTTCACTGTTTGATTTGCATAGCAGCAGATATTCAGAGTGGGTGAAGGTGCAACTGTTTCTCTTTCCAGATTAATGTCTTTGATAAAGATAAGACCAAACACTGGAGTTTTGGATGAGGTTAACATGGAAACATCTTGAGCTCTCAGGTCTAGAGGGTTAGAGGATGTTACCGTGCAGCTTCTAATGTTAACAAGGAGGGTAAGAGCCTGACAGTTTACAGAGATTTACTTCCGGAAGAAAAGGCCCTTATTTGTTTGCACAAATGGTCACACAGAGCAACAAGTGACCCAGTGCACCAAGTTCAGACAAGTTGCAAAAGAAAAAGAAAAATGATACCTCTGGTCCGTGGCAGATGAACTTTGCATCTATCACGGTGCTGCAAGGAAAACAGCATGGTGAGTGCTTGCTGCTGTCTGCACGTCTTTCATCAGTAGCACCGCCTGGATCTGCGCCTGTGGAGAAACACATGGATGTCCTACTGCAGGGCTTGCACGTTATGCTTTCTAAAGCTAACCCTTGATAAGTAGTAATGCAGCGTTATGTTTCAAGCTTAGAGTTGGTACAAAAATCAATGACCTGTTTTGAAAGAAGCCCAAGTAATGGAATAGCAGCCATCGGGAAATCCACCAGGTTGTGAGAATCCCAGATTTGTATGATCATTTAAATTACTACACACTATCTTGATTAATGTCCCTGAGAATAACACACAAGTGCAGTGAAAAGGTCTCATCAAACCACGTGTCACCTGTGTGGTTTGTGGACATCATCAACGCTCCAGCGACAGGACTGTGATCTCCAGGGTGGTGGCCGTGACACCATTCGCGTCTGTCAGGCAAGCTGATGGCACATTGCACATTCAGAGCGACTCCCAAGTGTGTTCTGTTAGAAATTCCACTATGTTAGCTACTGGCTATTTTAAAATCTTGTCTTCAAATAATTACTTGTGCATCTCTTTGTTATGCGATTGCTCTAATTTGCCATATGTTGAACTTTTAAGCTTTAAAAAGTGAAAACCAAACATGTGATCTTAATTTCAGTCTTTTTATTCAAATTCATGTCAGGTTATTAAAAAACAGATGCAAAGACAGATTTGAGGGTGTATGTAAACAAAGAGAGAAAACCTATAGTCTTTGAAAATATATTTAAAAATTGATAAATTAAACAAATGCTAGTAAATTGTCTTAAGAATTAAGATTAGTAGACCAGATACTGCAAATTTAAATGATGTAAATTTTCCTGGGTTTTTTTGTTTGTTTGTTTGTTTGTTTGTTCGTTTTTGGCATTGGGGAATCAAACTCATGGCCTTATGCTTGCCAAGCAAGCACTCTAACCACTGAGCTGAATCCCCAACAACAAAATTTCCTGTGTTTGAGGGCAATGTAATGATACAGAATTAGGTTATGTAGACTAAAGAGTCAAAAGCCCTGACTTCCAAATCTCCTTCGTCAACCTTACAGTATGTTCCTATTTGCAATAAGGTATCCAATAAACCATGAAGTCAGCGCAAAGCTAGGTCATTGGCGATTTTTCCAACGAAAGCTTTGCCAAGCAGAATCCCTGTGACAACTTGCCATAACCCTTCGGGCAATGTCATTTCGTAAAGGCCTGCCGGGTGTCAGGGATGATGGCACCTTTGCTGTTCTACATCAGATGTTCACCCACACAGAATGCAACATTTTATCGGTCGTCACACTCCATCAAAATTATTCCTATCAGAGTAGGAGTAATCTGAGTCCCAGGTTAACCATTTGGTTTTGCTTATTCAACAATATTTTAGGGCCATGAGCATCTGTAATTAATTTAGGAGTTATTTGTGATAGCTAGGCAAAATTTATTCCAGAATTATTCAAAATTGACAACAGGGACTTTTTCCTATGACCACGATTACCCATGCAAATGACTTCACATTTCGCCCACAGGGGAAGAAAAAATGTTTTTCTTAGAGCTAGGAAAAATGTCATGTGTGCCTGTTTACTTAGCTCATCGAGTGCTCCCTTCATCAGCACATATACTTAGGTCATCGATTTGCCTCTGAGGATTTTTATGACGTATATACTCTAAAGATCAAGCCAAAGTATATGTACATGGTAAGATTAACTGATTTCTCTCTCACATGAAGAGCCCCGTTCCTGTCACTTCTGTTCATCATACTACTGGAAGTTCCTGCCAGAATAATTAGTCAAGAAAAAAGAAAGAAAAGGCATCCAAATTGAAAGGAAAAACTAAAAATATATGTATTTGCAGATGACATGATCTTATTTGTAAAATAAATATCCTATAATAATAATTATTATTTTGTAGAAATAAAAAAAATCATGAAATTTCTATAGAATCACAGAGGACCTCAGATAAACAAGACAATCCTGAAGCAAAAGGACAAAGCTGGAATCACCACACTTCATATTTGGAAATTATATTATGAAGGTACAGTGATTACCAAAGCGAGGGGATGCCATAAAGACAGACATATAGATGAACGGAACAGAATGGAGAACCCAGAAATAAACTTGTGTATGTACGGTCCACTGATCTTTGGTAACTGTGCCAAGAATACACTATGGAGAAGGATAGTCTTGTTAACAAATTGTGCAGAAGGAACAAGTTACCCTAATGCAAAAGAATGGAAACATTTATTTTACACCATACACAAAAATTAGCTCAACGTGGATTAAAGACTTAAAACCTGATACCCTCCAGCTCCTACAAGAAAGCAGAGAACTTTATGACACCAGTACGTGCAAAGATTTCTTGGCTAGGAGACCAAAAGCACAGGCAGCAAAAGCAAAAAAGAACAAAGGGATTAAATTAAATTTAAAAGCTTCTGCACAGCCAAGGAAACAACAAAATGACAAGGAAACGCACAGAACGGGAGAAAATAGTAACAAGCCACATATCTCTTAAAGAGTTAATAACCAAAATATGAACTTTTACAACTCAATAGCAAAAAACCAAAAAACCCACTTAGCAGAGAACTTGAATAGGTATTTCTCCAAAGAAAACATACTGACTAGTACACAGAAAGATGCTCAACACCACTAGTCGTCAAAGAAATAAACGCATAATGATATACCGCTTTTCCCTGCCAGGATGTTGCAAGGTCCTCAGGTCTACACTGGTAAGATGTAACACTTCCACAAGTCAGACAAAGCAAAATTACTACTCACAGCAGGCGGGAAGGATAAACTGAAGTCTGAGGAATGTGGTGACCAGTTCCCAAGGCTGAGGAACACTGCCCAGGACAGGGGGCTCTCACACGTCCGCACCCAGGGGTCCTGCAAGCACGCAGCTGGGTGTCACACCCCGGGCGCACTCAGCCTCCTGAGGCCAAGCTTTGCAGAATATAATAAGAACACGGCCTTGCCTCTTCCTGACCTTTTTCCCTTATCTCAGGATGTTGCATTCTTCTTAACATTCCCCCAAATTACTGCAGGCAAGTGAGAGGTGGGTCCTTCAAGGGTGTCTGTGATCTGTACTCCTGAAGATGTCTGTTATGAGGGGAGGAAAAAGCCAAAAGATGAAAAGGAGATGGAGGAATGCAAACTCTTGCACATTTTCAGCTGGAAAATAAAAGAATGCAGCTGCTTTGGAATACGCTACTTCTATTCCTCCAAAAACTAGACATCGTGCTACCATATGATCAAGTAATCCTACATCTCCGTATTTATCCAAAACAACTGAAGTCAGGACTTTGAAATATATTTGCTTTCTCACATTTAGTACACCATTATTTACAATAGTCAAGTGGGAGCGACTTGACTGCGGACTGCAGATGAGCCGGTAAAGAGAATGTGGTTATACACACGATGGATGTCAAAAGGTAGAATTCCTGCCATCTTCCGCACCCTGAAAGAATTTTGATGACCGCAGACTGAGGGAAGTAATTCAGTCACCGAGTGGCAGAGATCGCTAGCTCCAGCCAAGTGAGGTATCTGAGAGAGTTAAACCTGTAGAACCAGAGAGTGGAGGTTTGAGGGTGTGTAGAGGGATCGCCGGCGCGCTGTGATCTGATGAAAGATATTTTGTGAGATAGGTATTTTTCCTTCATGAGATAATCCACTGGCATATGCATCAAGGTACAGAATTTTTTTTTTTGTAGGAATGATTTTTATAAGGAATTCAATCACTTTAACTGGATAGGATTTTCCATTTCTTTTATTGTCAATTTTGGTAATATTTTACAAGCAATTCTTGCATTTCATTTACATTGCTCATTTTTTAGCACAACAATGTTCACTATCTACCCTGTTTTTTGTTTGTCTGTCATTTATAGGAGTGTTCACTATACATTTTTTAATTTGTCTGTGGTCTATAATAACCCTCAATCAGTCCTGTTCTTGCAATTTGTATTTTATCTATCTTTCTCTTGATCAGCCAAGCTATAGATTTAACAATTTTATTAACTTCAGGCTTCATGGATTTTGTTCTTATAGTTTGTCAACTTTCCCTTCACTGTTTTCTTATTTTTCTTAATTTATTTCTTGTACTTATTTTAAATGCAATTGGTCTTCAGTTTTGTAGATTCCTGTGATGTCAGGTTAGGTTTATAATTTCATACTTTCCTTTTTATCTATAAATTTCATTCAGAAATCACTCTAGCACCTTTCCTACATCTTGATATATTAGTCTCTTAATTTTCTGGAACAGAAATTCGGTGAGCGCCTGGCAGGGCCTTCCTGACCAAGCGTCCCTGCAGATGGCATTGCGCGTAGCTGAGGCCGGGACACTGGGGGACTGTGGGAGCTGCAGACTGATCAGGCGTCACGCCTCTTCAGAGTCTCAGAGACACATCCTGTGACGCTCCCTGTGAGCTAGCTTAGAATTCCTCACAGTGTGGACATCAAGACATTCGATCTCCTGACACCATGGTCAGGGTTCCACAGGCCACCGTTCCAGGAACACCGGGTCCGGCCCTCGCACTCTTAGTGGTCTTGAATTCAGTGTCACATAGTATTCAGCCTTCGCTACAGCACGCCGAGACTCAAGGAGTAATGGCAAAGCTACACGGTAACGACACAATGCCGGACCGGAGATACCGTTGTAGCTGTTGGGAACACACAACCTGCCTTATCACCTTTGACCCAAGGTTTATACTGCTTTGTCCACTTTTTACTGTGGTAAACATATGCATGAAAATTCACTATCTTAACCGTGGTTACATAGACAGTTCAGGGGTTTAAAATACACTCATACTGCAGTGCGATCAGCCCTGTTCTCTCCAGGGTCCTTCATCTTGTACAACTGCAACTACACTGAGTCGACAACAGCTCCCCTCCTACCTCCCACAAGCGCCCGGCAAGCACCACTGCAGTGTCTCCTCCTGTTTCTAACTACTCTGCTCGTGTTCTCGTGCGCCTTGTTACACTCGGAACAGCATCCTCCAGGGTCATCCATGCTGTTGCCTGTGGCAGGATTTCCTTCCTTTTTAAGATTTAAAAACGTAATAAAGTCCACATGTGAAAGACTCGTGGTGAACATCGGCCTCCGTACGGATGCAGATCTCTTCCCCTGAGGCCAGGAACAGCTCCCGCCACTTAACCTGTCGCCGCAAGTTCCCGGGACAGCAGCAAGGCAAGCAAAGGAAATGAAGGAATTCAAACGGGAGAGCGGTAAATAAAATCATCTCCGCTCTCAGATGATAGGATTCTGTGGGTAGAAAAACAACGATTCCACAAAAATGTTAGACCAATACATGATTTTAGCTGAGTACCAGGATGTATATCAACACATAAAAATTAGTCATAGTTCTATACACTAACAAGGAAGAATCACAAAAAGGAACTAAGAAAACAATTCCATTTCCAATGGCATCAAAAAGAAAAAGAATTATGAATTAATTTAACCAAGGAGGTGAAAAACTCTCTATAAGGAAAACTGAAAAATATGTCTAAAAGGAATTAAAGGCAACATGCATCAATGCGAAGAATATTCCATTGCACGTTTACATCACATTTCGTTTTTCCCTCATTCATCAATATAGACACTGATCACTTCCACACTTTGTTTCTGCGAATACTACCGTAGTGAGTATACATGAACAAATATCATCTTAAAACCTTGATATTAATTATTTTGAAAATAGGGGGGAAAGCAGTGAAATTTTGAGTATAAGGACCCAGAAATCAGACAACTGCATCATTCAGTAATTTTATTTTTAATTTTTCAAGGAACTACCATACCATTTTCCACTATGGCTCTAACAATTTGAGATACTCACCTCTATATACAGAGAACTAAATTTCTTCATATCCTCATCAAAATTTATTATTTTCTGTTGTGTTTTTTTTTATAGTAACGGTCCCTTTAAGGGTGTGGTGATAGCTTATTGTACTTTAGATTTTCATATCTCCAGTAATTAGTGATCTTGAATATCTTTTCGTGTGCTTATTGGCTGCTCATCTGTCTTCTTTGGGGAAATGTCTATTCAAGCCCTTGACCATTTATGAATGAGCTTATTTCTTCATTGTTGAGTTTTATGAGCATTTGATATATTATTTTTGGATGTTAATTCCTTTTCAGGAATTTTGAAATTCTTTTGATACACCCTTTGTGTGGACTGTCCTTTTACTCTGCTGATGGTATCTGATGAACAAGTTTTTAAAAAGTTTCATGAAGTCCAAATTATCCATTTTTTCTACTATCAACTCTGCCTTTGGTTTCATGTCAATAAATCATCACCAAATCCAATGTTAAGCACTTTCGACTTACGATTTCTCTGAGACTTTTCTAGGTTTGGGCCTTATATTTAGGTCATAGATCTGTTTTGAGTTAAGTTCTTCATATGCTGTTGGTAAGAACCAACTTTATTATTTTGCATGTGATCATCCATTTTCCAAGCAGCTCTTGATGAAAATATTGCCATTCTTACTTTGAATGGTATTGTACCCCTTGTTGAAAATTATTTGACTACATAGCTGTGGGATTGTTTCTCAATGATAGTATATCTCAACGTTTTATATACCTTTCTTTGTGCATGAATCACAATGTTTTTTGTTCTTGTAACTTTGTTCTAAAATTGATTTCAGTTAATGTGACTCTTTCCAGTTACTTCTACTTTTTCAAGATTGTTTTGGTTATTTAGAGTACCTTATGATACCATGTGAATTTTCTATTTCTGCAAAAAAGTAACACTGGGATTTTGAAACATGTCATAGTGAATTTATAGGGCATTATGAGTAAAGCTGATATATTAACAATATTATTTTATAATCCATGATTACAGGATGGCCGTCAATTTACTTATGAAGCTTTAATTCTTTTTAGAATTGTTTTCCAGTTTTCCCTGCACAAATCTTTTACCTCCTTGGCCAAATTAATTCTTACTTTTTTTTTTCTTTCTTGTGTCATTGCAAATAAAATTATTCTCTTAATTTCCTTTTCAAACCCTTCATTGTTAGCATACTGCAATCCAACTAATTTTTTGGGTGTTGGCTTGCCATCCTGCCAAAATTATTTCTTAGTTCTAATGGTTTCTTTAGAATGTGTAGTTTTCTACACATACTCCTTTCCTATTTGGAGGCTGATTATTTCTTTACTTGCCTACTCTTTCTAATCAGGATCCCAAGTAATGTGTTAAGCATGGATAGTGCAGGTGAGTGGACTCACCTTGCTCCTGAGGTAGAAGACGGGTTTTCAGTGTTCAGCCAGTGAGCACGAGGTAACTGTGTGTTTTTCTTATATGCGTTTTAGTATGTTGAGGCAATTTCCTTCTGTCGCTGGTTAGAATTTCTTTATTTTCTTTGATCGTGAAAGTATATTGAACTTTGTTAAATGCTTTTGTTTAGTCAATTGAGACAACAACTTGTTTTCTTGTTATTTTTTGGCATAGTATGAATGTGTCTGTATTACACAGACTTTTCGCTCTGCAGAACTGTATTTGGGTTCCAGGGATAAATCCAACTCAGTCATGCTGTATAATCCCTTCAAAAGCTGCTAAGTGTAATCTCTCGTGTACTGTTGATGGCTCTTCATCAGGATTCCTAAAGGACACCAGTCTGTAATTTTCACTCCATTAGTGACTTTGTCTGGCTTTGGCAGCAAGATAGTCTGGCTTGTGAAATGAATTAGATAATTTTTCTTCCGCTACAATTTTTCAAAAAAAATTTGAAAAAATGGCATTAGCTCTTTAAATATCTGATGGAATTCAGCAATGAAGTCATCGTCTGTAACGCTTTTCAAGAGATTTTTAATATAGGTCTTATTTAATATCCTGCTATTTCAGCAGTTCATCTTTGTGTTTCTTCATGGTTTAGTTTTGGTAGGTTTGGTATTTCTAGGAATGTGTGCATTTTGTGTAATTATTCAGTTAGTATTTTTGTTACTTTCCAATTGCTGGATGCAATTCATGACACCAACACCTTGAAGGCGGACAGGTAGACTTCGCTCAAGGCTCCAGTCCCCGGTGGCTGCTCCAAGGCACAAGCAGGCAGTAGAAGGGCGAGGTGCAGGAAAAGGTGCTAAATCCGTGCAGCCAGGAAGCAGAGAGAGCAAAGGGAGGAGGGACCGAGAGCACTACGCCCTCCAGGTCACACCTCACGTGTCCCAGCTGTAACCGGGCGCCACCTCCTAACGGCACAGTTAACTACTGAACTCACCGATGGACGCGTCCCCACCCAACCCGCACCGGAGACTTCCGGGCGCCATTTTAGGTCCAAACCGTAAGGGTAACTGTGTGGCTCGTCACAGATGCTCCTCTGACTCTCTGTTTCTAGAGTCGGTAATAATACCTCCACCTTCCTTTCTCATCTTCAGAATTTGACTGTCCTCCTTTTTTCCCTTTTCCTTAGTCCACGTAGCAAAAAGTTGTCAATTTATTTTAGCTTTTCAACAAATAAATTTTTGGTTTCTTTGATTTTTCCCTGCTACTTGAGTTTAGGTTTTCTAACTTCCTTTGCTTTTCTAAGTTTAAAATTGTAACTTTAGGTTGATGATTTAAAATCTTTCTTGATTGTAACATAAGCATTGTTGTCTATAATTTTCCCTTTAGCATTATTTTCATTGTTTCCCATAACTTTCTTATGAAATATTTTGTTTTCATTAATCTATAAGTACTTTCTAATTTCCTTTGTGTTCTTTGATCCACTGATTGTTTAAGAATATATTAATTTCTGCAAATTTATGACTTTTCAAGTCTTTCTTCTCTTATTTGTTTCTGTCTTCATCCCATTCTGGTCAGAAGAGGTACTGTGTCTTCTATCTTTTTAAGTCAGTGGTAACTTAATTTGTCTATCTATACTGTCTATCTAGATATTGTGTATCTGCTTACAAGCTACTATAGTAGGGCAGAGTGTTCTGCCTGTGTCTGGTAGTTCTAATTTGTTCATTTTGTTGTTTGAGTCCTCTATTTCCTTACTCATGTCTACTTGTTGTAGACATAAACTAACACGGGATATTAAAGAACCCAACTTATTTTAAAATCCTCTTATTTCTGTCAGTTGTGCTTCATATATTTTGATGATCTATTACTGGATACATAAATTATTTTAATTATTATATCTCTCTATATTGAAACATTTACTAACATATAATATTCTCTTTGTCTTTTCTGAATTTTTGAAAATCCTACCAGTTCATGAACTCGAAAAGTATTTCTGTCTTCTAGGATCTTCTTCCATTTCTTTCTTCTGGATTCTGTAATTTTCTTTGTAAAGTTCTTTCACCTGCTTGGTCAAGCTTATTTTAGTAGTTCTATCTTAAGATCTTTCCAGGGTAAGATTCTGTTGATTTATCTTTCCTTTAAATGGACCATGTTTTCTCTGTCTTTATATGCTTTGTGAAGCTTTGTCGAAAACTGAACATTTGAATCTGCTCATGCCGTCATTGGGGCGAGTTCTGCCGCTTTGCAGGGGTGCAGCACTGTGGTGAGCGTTGCAGGCGGTTGCTGTACCAAGGACTGCCCTGAGGTATGAACATGACTTCTGCTTACATCTTTCTGTCGCCCCACTTTTCCTCGGGCACGCCTAGTGACTTTCATTCTCCTCTGCGAGTGATCTAGGCTTCAGTGACTGACTGTCAAAAGGGAAAAACTGAACAATGAAGGAGGGATGTGCCAGCCACTTGCAGACCCTGGAAGTTACGTCAGCCAGAGGGGAAAACATCTGTACCTCCCTGATCACACAGTTTAACCAGCGACAGGAGCACAGATCCCTGGCACTTGGTGGCCACGGTCCTTTGTCCCACATTAACTACCACGGGCTGTTCACACCTTTCCAGAAACATGCACACTGGCTTGATATGGTGATGGGGGGAGGGGACAGAGTAGCTGCTACTGTGCTCAGAGCTCAAAGTGACAAAGTAAGCCACAGTTTACCAAGAAAGCTTCTCCAGGAAGATGCATGCCTTCCGTGACCTCCAGAGTTCCCAAAACTTTTACTTCAAACACATTCTGCTATTTTAATTGTTGTCTAGGTAAGGAGACCGATTCGTATTGTTTCACATTCTGCCATTTTCCAAGAGTTGCCCACCTATACACTGCTTTTTATCCAGATAGATCCTCGTTTGCCTCCTCTGCTCCAAGCGTGACAGTGTGCATGTTTGTTTACATCTACGTCCCTTTTCCAGAGATGGTGCTGGGGCTCGGTAGGCTCTCGTGGACATCTGAATGTGTGAATGAAATTCACTGGCCCATCTACACGGTTATGCATGCAAAGATTTCCGACGATGTTACCAGTGCTCTAAGGATCATGAAAGATGAACAAGGCTCCCCTGTGTCCTTTGTGTTTACAGATTTAATTCTTTTTCCACTTTCTAACACTGAGTAATTCCACCAGCAAGCTTTTTATAGCCTTAATCTAAATCTTCGTAGTGGGTGGCTAACCTTTGACAGTCACTGTTTGAAAAGTCTCATCAGAAATATCTGTTTTCATGGCTGTGTCTCAATATCAGACATGATCCAGAAATTTTCATAGCCCACATATTTGTTCTGTCAAAATGAAGTAATCAGGAGTACTGTTTTGCTTATGTGCAGTAGAAACACTCTAAATAAAACCAGCATTGTAGTCAGTAACCTAAAATAACAAAATAGTTTTACTTCTTAAAATATAGCCAACAGTTAAGGCAGGAACAGAAGTAAGGTAAACTTCGTCCCTGTAGGTCCAAGGGATTTCATTTGTCCCCAGCCTTCTGTGTCCCAGTGATTGCAGAGGACTCTTCCTGAGTCCAGAGGAAAGAGGGGAAAGTTGGGGATATGAGCATATTCTCTTTCTCTCCAAATTCTGGTCTGTGTTCTGCAGCTCATAGACAGGAAGAAGAAAAGCCATTTGCTATCATCTTGGTGCCAAGTCCTCAAACCACAACAGCCCAAGGTGTGCCGGTGATTAATGTTCGTTATCCTAGGTCCACACTGGGATCAGCGTGGGAAGCACTGAATATAGAAGTTAAAAATGCTGGCTATAAGGAGTTAGTTTCCTTGCTCTTATTAAGAGTAAACATGCTTCTTACCCTTTTGCCTGTATGGCTTTTTAATGGGGATCTCACAGAAGAAAAATTACCAATAAAGATCAGAAGCCACACAAGCTGTTCAGGTTCTGCCTTCCTGGTGCTCACCTGCTCCAGGGTGCACGGGCAGTGTCGTCACCATGGCAACAACCTGCTCAGGTGCCCGCAACACAGCTGACCTGAAGGACCCCTTCTCCTTGACTCCCTCCATGTGGCTGAGATGCATTCATATTTTCAGAATTGTGCCTTATTGCATATTTTAAAACACGGAGCTATAGTGAAGAGCTCTCCTGCCTGTGACAGGTCAGTAGTGGAACATTTGACTCGGGTGTATGAGGCCCCCAGTTCAGTCCCCATTAACACACATGCACACGTGCATGTGCAGTTCAATCTGAAATGAAATCTATTATAAAATGAAATAAAAAGAAACTATAGCAAAGTATTTTATTTCAATATACAAACTTTCAATGACTGAAACATTGAAGTGCTGGTCATTACCTTGGTGATATTCTTCGATCTCTCGAATTCTTTCCTGTGTGCATGTGCCGAGTGCAGTCTTATTATTTCAGAAGTAGTCTTCAAAATGTCCAACCCTTTTCTTGCCTCAGAAAGAGGATAAATGTTCTTGCTGCTCAATCACTGTATTGAAAGCTGTAGGATTCAAAGGGTGTGTTGGTAACCAGGCGTGATTCACATAATAAAGTGGCTCATGCTGTGAGTTAGCCCCGTCATCATGCCTAGACAAAAGTTACCTGGTCTGAATAGTTACATAGACTAGTGTAATTTTAACCATGTGACATTCATAGTTTCCATTGTGCAGCAGTATTTTTATAGCTTGGTCTTCTTTGGAGTCCATTGGACCAGAGTATTCTAATGCTGTAAAATTTTTGGAAAAGATAATTAAATTAGTTGAAACTAATATATAGTGTCACAGGGCCATCTTCCTCTGCTGCTTTTATTTTACATTACACACACACACACAGTAACACACACACACACACACACACACACACACACACACACACACACACTGCTTTCTAAAACACTGTAAACTCATTGAGTGCAGTACTGGATTCCAATTCAGTTTGGTCCTCCTATTTTTTTGCCCATAGAAGACAAGTAGTATTGGTTCCTGAAAATATAGTGCTTAGCCTCCCTTTGATTAACAAAGCAAACTCTCTAGACTGAAGCCTTTAAAGATATATAATGTTTACATATTTTTCTGCAGCTTATTTTGGGATCAAATTTTTGATTCATTTTCTATTAAAAATAAAATATTTTATCTATTTATAGATCAACTGAGGTTTGTAGGGAACAGTTAATGCCACATTGTCTTAAAGAAACAATACCAGACTGCCAGAAAAGTAAAGCAATGATTTCTCAAAATTAACGTCGAGTACATGCTGTCATAGATAGTTTGGTGGACTCACATGTTAACAATCTTATGTTCTATTTACTTTCATTCTGTCAATGAGATCAATACACATTATGATGTCTTTCTTATTGATATTTTCAGTTTGAAATTCATACCTCTCTGGAATATTCTGTTCTCATGCATCATAATATAATAGCTATTTTAAAAGTCTTTACTTAAACTTTTTTTGTTTAAATTTGTAATGCTTTTAAAGTAAGATATGTTCTTCTAAAACAAACAAAAAAAGAATTGTATTCAATTTTATGAGTTTATTACATGAAACTCACTTAATAACAGTGTAAGTACTTAAGCGGGACTGTTACCCAGAAAGAAACACAGAGGGCACAATGACCAGCACGCCATTTTCCATGTAGTAATAAAAGCTAGTGACTCGCTCAGCCGAAACCTGGTGCCCGCCCCTGCCGTCTACTTCAGGGTATCTGCGACTCCTTTTATCCTGCGCTTGATCCTCCAGGAAAGGTTAAGGACTACTGCTTACTGCCCTTTCATTTTCCGTTCATCCTTCTTCTTCAGCCCCTTTGGGAATCGCCTCAACCACCAGAGAGCCTCTTGTAAGAACACTCTGTGACCTTTTATTCAGAAGGATGATATAGAAAAGGATACAGAGTTGAGAAATGATTTTAGATAAGTCATTGGGATTCTGCCATAGCACTGAGAAACTCACACTTAAAAATAAGCAGCATAAAACTTTGGAAAAACTGAACGAGAACATTTACACAAAACTATTTATCATTTAGAATCAGCTATTTTCGGCCAGGAGTGTTTCTGAGGGCAGAGCACAGGCAAAGAATGACAAGGCCCCAGTTCGAACCCAGCACTGCCAAAAAGCAAAAGAAACCCCAGCCAGTTCTTCATACCTGCTGTTCACATGTTCACACAGGTAACATTTACACTCAAAGAGCACAGCAAATAGACGATGATGGAACTGACCTACACTTAGCCTCCGTGAATTGCAAATATGTTGATTTCTGCAGTCTTTGCACCAAGAGAAGCGCTCTAATAAAAGTAATTGATACTCACATGGATTATAACATAATTTTATGGATTAATTTCTTATGAGAAAACACTGTAAACACAAACCAAATGACAGTGTCCAAACAAACCTACATACAATAAAAATTATAAAATGAAGAAAACTGAGCTTATAGCTGAAAAATTCAAAGTTTAGAGACCATCAGCATTTCACAGAGTGTGAACTGAAACACTTATGCAGAATCCTGAAACACTGAGCATCTGTGGCAGCCTAGAAAGTGCTTTTAGTATGGGAGCTATTAGAGATAATAAACAGAAAATTTAGATTAGCGAGGCGAGAAAGGCCTATGCCATCAGGGCTCCTGTCAGACACAGCCTGCTGACGCGCAGGTCCTGCCTGGCTCTGCGTCCTCAGCCCACCTCTCCTGGACACTTTACGAAGATGTTCACCTGCTCCCTCACCATTAGCTGCTGGAGGGTCTTCACGTGGCATGGGGGTCAGGGTTCCTGTCACCTTTCTGCCATAATCTCCCACCATAGTGAGGAGGAGTCATTCTGCCTCACCACCGATATTGCCTACTGGTAATATTTTATGTCAATAATACAGTCTTCCTCTGCCTACTGGAGAACCCTCTTATGTATTTCTCAACTATGAGTACACATCATGTTATTATTTGAACCTTCCCAAGACAGAGCTCCTCTGTTCTCTGTGTGCGTGCGTGTGTGTGTGTGTGTGTGTGTGTGTGTGTGTGTGTGTGTGTGGCTCCAGCCATTCCCTCTGGTGAGGTATTGTGATTATGGGTCTCTGTGTATCCCTGTGGAACTCCAGGGTAACCTGTCTGAAGGCAGGTGCACCTACAGCTTTGACTCTTCGTAAAGTAACTATTAAGGAATGCTTGTTAGACTAATTGCATCTAACCTTGTATTCTTCTTTATTAATCACCAAGCTGGCCTCATCCATTATTCTCCAATACTTAGATTAAGTTTATAGTAAAATAATTAACATGTCCAAGCCTGCCATCAATTTTAGGTAGCCTCACCATAAAAACATGATTTTAATTTTCTCTGCTTCCTTGGAACATATTTCATTTTCTTCTCATATTAGCCTATAGAAACAATAATAAAGAGCTTTCTTCATTGAATGTAATTAAACTTTAGTGAATTCCAACTCTAATACTGAACATGGGCTTGGTGGAACACTATTTAGATGCTTGGCTTGGAAAAGTCTGCCTCCTTGGTCCAAGGAAAAAGATTTAAAAGGCTCACAGACTCGGGGCTCCGCAAGCATCCAGTGGCCCTTGCCAACTTCCATTTGATGAATTAGATGTCAGCAAGTTGCAATAATGGAACTAAATCACCCTTCACAGGTTTGCGTGCAGGGAAGGCTGGTTTAAATGCTCCTAGTTTCTCTCCACACATAAACTTCAAATGAATTTTTAAAGAAAAATCCCAATATGTTTTTTAATTAGGGATGCCCTTTGTGTAAAATATTTAGGGCAGGCAGATTGTTAGGAAAATTAATTATCTAAATAATGATGTCTAGTTGCTATTAAAGTTAAATTCCATTATATCAACTGGCTCTTGAGAAAATGATATTGAAGTACCATATTTAGAATATTGATAGCTTTTAGAAAGTTGCATTTCATAAACCTTGAAGTATTATGTGGTTTATATTACACAGGAAGCTGCTGTATATGGTTGATTTTACTGTCAACTTTAAACTCCTCTAAAAAGTAAAGCCTGGAAACTATTATATATTTTAGTTTAGATTTCTTTGCCAAAACTAAATATTGACTTCAGCACAGTACAACACACCATGTCAAGCTGCTTCCCAGGTCCCCATCTTCTGAATCCTGCTTCTTTAATAAATTGTCAGAGTCAGATTACTGCATAATGCATGAAGAGTTAGAATGAGTTATTTTTTACATCATCCTAGTAATAATAAATTATGTAGTTTGAAAAATCCAAGTGTAGATTGATCATCATTAGAGTTTATGATAATTGTAGTATTTTACGTATCTTTTTTTTTTTATCAATCATGTTTGTCTATAGAATTCCATGATCTGTTCTCTTAGTATTGTAGGAATTTCATAGTTATGCAAACTATCTCCCTGCTTGGAAAGCATGTTATTTAGTTAAGTATCTTGTTTGGATAAATGAGAGAAAAGATGAGATGTGTATTAAAGCTACAAAAAGAATCACTATAGGTATAATTACCTTAGTTGGGTTGCTGTTCCACTTAGACTGACCAATAATCTCTCACTCCTCAACATTCTGGATGAGGGCTTAAGTACGAAGATTAATGTGTGTTTTCACTCTCTGTCTCCGTGATAGGCAAGTGACTTGTCCAGGAGCACACAGGGCCTGTATTATAATGGGAGATTTGAGTGAGATCATGCCTGTTTGTCTTCTTCGTGCGTCTGGCCTGACGAAGCAGGGGTACGGACTACAGCCTGTGTTCTCTTCTGCACCCGGCTGAACCATTTAGTTTCCTTCTTTCTCTTTTAACAAATAGCAGCTGCAGGCTGAAAAAGAAATCAATTGAATGGGAACACAGAATCAAGAACGTTACTTCAACATTTTTAATTTCTCTCTTACCTAAGTGGCAGCTATTACATGGTCTCTTGTTCACTCAGTCATTACAAATGAAGAAAACTGAAGTTAAGAAACTGTAAGGTTACATTTATATTCAGTGTAAGATTCAATCAAAGTTCAATTTTCCAGTGTTAGTATTGATAAGAATTTCAGTGGAGAAGCACAAAACTGCTTTGTGAACCCAAGCAGGTATAATTACTGTGCAAAATGTAAATTATTATAACATTATTTTATGGAGGCATTAATAAAAAAGGGATTCACCACTAGTAACTTAAATACACTAATTACTCTCAAGCTCTTATTGGAAGTTACGTTTCGATGGGTGCCCTACTGTCTGCCTCTTGCTGGATTCTTACAACTCCCTTTTGCGGGATGTCGGCCCACAGCACATGGCTCCTCTTTCCTGCTGCCCCCTGGACTGCCTCATAATCCCATCTTGTTCCAAATGCCTTAAGATTTGGAGAAAATGCAAAGTAGCTTCTTCTAGAGAACTTTAATCCCTTGAAATCAAAGAAGACAAATCTTACTCTTTTGTTTTTTCTGTTTCATTAAATAATCTCCATCCTGTAAAGTAAAATAATTTGATTCCAGATAATTTATTTTTGAGAGTCATTTTGTATTCATTAAATCATCTATAGTTGCACTACCTAATTTAAACAGATTAAGTTTTCTTTTTGTATTTATTAATTGTACATAGTTTTGGTGGAGAATTATATTAGCAATTTTGAAAATAAAGGCGCAAATTTTATAAAAAAAATACATAGACAACTCTGTATTGGGAAGTGTTTAGGGTATAACTGATAGTATAAAAATGATATTTTTAAATCCAAAAGAGTCATACTTAATAAATATTTTAAATATATGAAAAATGTATAGTTTGCTTTTGAACAATTAGAACAAGTGTTATACCAGTTCATTTTAAGAAGTAATATCTGTGACAGATGGCATTAGGTTTGAAATTCTACATAAATATGAAATTTAATATAATGTGTAAAAAATCATTTTGTCATAATATAAAAAATGTGTTCATTCTTTTGCCCATACTTTGGGAAATACGTAATTTGTCTTTACATAGCCTGTTTATTTCCTTATTTTTATAATAATTAATATGAAGTTCCTCAATTTTTTACAAAGATGAGACAAATGTATCAATTCATTTCTAATAAATTAGGATCTTCAAACATAACTTGATAGAATCAGTTGCTTATTTAAACCCACACAGATTTCTATAATAAAGTGGTTATTTACTGCACCAAACACTGTAATTAAGTTTCTCTAAATTGCATTGTTATCATTTTCTCTGAAGACTGAAATATCTTCACTGTTGAAATTTATCGAACTAATAACAAATTAACTTTACCGAATTTGTCTGTATCATTCGGTCACACCGGCCACATGGGCTCTCTCCATGTCTTATGCGATTGTGCACTTTTGGCCCACCCTGGGGTGCTGGGTCCGCTACCATTATTTAAGGTAGCGGGGAAAGAAGGTGAGATTCGTTTATTTATCTTGCCAAGTTAGTGGTGAGAGTATCTAAAAATCATTTTTCTGTGGCGTATCAGGGTAACGGACCAGGTTTTTTCATACCTAGTCACTGCGATGGACTGTCTCGGGGTCAGTCGTGGCACACGAGAAGGCTGCGCTGAGAACTACTCATTGCTACACGCGGGCGAACAGTTCATTTTCAGAATTTGTGTCATCTCAGCTCTCCCTCAGGTCAAAGTCACACGATGCTTTAGGAAGTCTGTTTCCAGTCCCTGGCACTCTTAGTCGCAGCCCTCTTCGGCCTTTTCGTTTGTTCAGAAATGATGCTGTGGGTGGCAGAGTGCGGATGGCGCTCTGGGCTCTGAGGGCGGCGAGGGGCCCGGGCAGCAAGCATGGCGAAGTGTGCCGGATTCTCCGACAGGCGGGCCGACTCTGAGTCCTCACGGCACAGAGAGGAAGGAGGATCCGGAGCCTGCACGTGACCCCGGAATAAAAGCTGGTGTGTGTTTGGGGAAGGCAAAGATTAGTGCTAAACGTTTTAAAGTTCTTTAAGTATCAAAAGTTATTACAATGAGAGTAAACACATGTTTTTCTCTAATTGCCAAGAAGGGAAAGAAAGTTAAAGCACATTAGGAAACAATTAAGATAGACTTGTAAGAACCCTGTGATTTCCTGAGTTAACTTTGGAACATTTTCTCCTTATAAGTTGTGAAATAAATTGCTTCACTTAAGGCAGAGGAGCAGATGGCGCGAACGCGGAAGTCCCGGTAATCGTACATCTTCAAAAGCAGTTAGCGCCGTTTAACCAGCAGTCAGTCCATTCGACTCAATTCTTAGATGAAATAAAATTTGCACAATATTGCTTGTGGCTCATTGATCAGATCAATTAACAAACATTTATTGAAACTAAATATTTAATGGACTTGACAGTTTTTTGAGAACAACAGATATATTTGTGGGAAAACTGGATATAATATTTGCTCTCCTGGGGCTTATGAGTATTTGAAACGACAAAGATAATGAACAAATGAAGATATAGAGATATTCCCCAGGATAAAAAGTAAAGTGCACGGGACGAATTGAGGAAGAATGTGGAGAGAATGCAACTCTGTTGTACAGTGTAGCCAGAGAAGCACTTCGGGAAGCAGCATGTGGAGGTAGAGAATACCCGGGTTATGCACATGGATTGAGTTTAAACTGGAGGAATAGAAAGTAGTAAGTACTCACAGTAGAAAAGTGCTTGGTGTTTTCAAGAAAAAGCAAGGAAACTGATGTGTCTGTGAGGAAGAAGAATGGGAAATGAGGTCAGAGACAGTGTTGAAATAATTTGAAGCTTGCCAATACTTATGTAGTCACAAATTCATATTCAATTCTGATGACTGTAGCTCTTTCCATAGTTTTTCCACAGTATTCTCACAGCACCCAGACTGCAAACATGTGTCCTTGTACACTGTACTTATTTAATAGAAATTGTTATTTTTTTTACATAGGGTATCTGTCTATTAAATTACAGTGAGTTAAAATGTGACAATGATTAAACTATGATTTGTTGAAAGGAAAATTCTGTACTTTACTCAGCATTAAAACTCCAGAATCTATTATAATAATTATCATTAAGTGGTCAAAATACACAATTGCCCAATGAATGAATAAATGCGTACAAATCCTTTTTTAAGATAAGAAGTAGCATGGGGCTGGGGATTTAGCTCAGTGATTAGAGTGCTTGCCTTGCAAGCACAAGGGCCTGAGTTCGATCCCCGGCACCACAAAAAAAAAAAAAAAAAAAAAAAAAAAAAGATAAGAAGTAGCGTAAGATGGTTAAACACACCGAGTAGGGAGTTCACTGAATTAGACTTTCTTTGCCATGAGGACTACAGTTAACAACTTAAATTTTATAATAGTCTAAGTTTATTTAGCTTCCATTATATATAAAAGCTCCTATTACTAAATAAATCTTCCCCTTCCTTATGTTGTTCTCCTCATAAATTATAATTTTAGCATCAGGTGCACAATAACACAGATTTATAATCATTTCTATATGTGTCTTAATTTACATAAGAAAGAGCAGAGTTACAAGCTCAAAATGCACTAATGCTGGCTTTAAACTCTTCTTACGTAATTACCTTTACTAGAGGTCATTATTTCCTTTTGTATCTTCAAATTATTATCTAGTGTCCTTTTGTTTCAACTTGAAGTTCTCCCTGTATCTTTTCTTCTGGGAAGATATGGTTTAACTTCTCTTTAGTTTTTTCAAGGATAGTTTTGATAGGTATAAAATTATTTTGGACATTAAAAAAAATGTTATTCCACTAAAAATGACCTCCAGAGTTTCTTGATCTTAACATAATTTTAGTTTAAAAATCTCTTACACAGGATGAGCTATTTCATTCTTCTTTTAAAACTGTCTCTTCATTTGTTTACAGTAGTTTAATTTTAAGTGTGTCAGTGTGGATCTCTTTGAAGTTACACTACCTGGAATTTCTTGAGCTTTGTGGAAAAAGAGATGTAGGGGGCTGGGGATTTAGCTCAGTGGTCAGAGTGCTTGCCTCACCAGCACAAGGCCCTGAGTTCGATCCCCAGCACCAAAAAAAAAAAAAAAAGAAAAGAAAAGAAAGAAGAAAACAAGATGTATGTCTTTCATCAGATATGCACAAGTTTTGGCCATTATTTTTTACATATGGGTATGTCCCACAAGCCAATTAGTTCACTTTTCTTCATTCTTTTTACTCTCTTCCTAAGACTGGACAATTTTAATTGAGTTATCTTCTCTTTGCTTTGCTCTTCAAGGTTTCTTTTGAAGCCCCAAGTAAATTTTTCATTTTAGTTATTGTACCATTATGTTACATTATAACATATGTATGTTATGTCACATACTATTAGTTATTTCTAATTGTTTCCTTTTTATAATTTCTATATTATTTCTAAAATTGAAAAGAATTATTGGTACATGTTTGCAGTACATAATTGTTAGATTGATTGTGGTTAGTTGATCCATGTACATAACACATCTTATTTCTTCATACTTCTTCCCCTACTCTTACCCACCTCCCTCTATCTCTGCTTCAGTATAACACTTTCCTGATTTCATTTAGTTTTTGTTCCATACTTTCCATTAAGTCTTTGAGAATATGTGCAATAATTTATTTAAAGTATTTATTTCATACATCCAATGTCCAGAATTCCTCTGAAGTTGTTTTCAGTCAGTTTATCTTCTGTCAATGGACATTACTTTTCTTTTTTTCCTGGTATGCCTGTGAGAAAGCTAAACATTTGAGTAATATAATGTAAAACTCTATATATCAAATTCTTCTTCTTGTTCAAGGCCTGATATTTTTCACTGTAGAAGCTACAGTTATCCATAGTGACTTTCTCAACCTGTGTTATTCATGGATTACATTTGGTTTCAAGTATGATCCCTGAAGATTCAGTTCCTTTAGTTGTGTTGAGCGAGTATTTCAACAGAGATTTCCTTGACTTCCAGGAGCCATAAGCTAGCAAAAAAATCTCTCTCCAGTTTTACAGACTGTTTCAGTGCTGGGGCTCCTGTTAATATTTCTTCCTGCTGTTTACAACTCTGCCTTAGCCTTTGTTTCCTGCCAGCAGTGCCTAAATCTGCTGTGGAACACCCTGGTGAAATTTTCAGCCAGATTATTATATTTTTCATGTAGAGATAAAGCAGATGTGAAAGTGAAATTCTCACACCTTTCTGTATTATTTATTCTGCTCTGTGCATGTGTGAGGCTTTCTTCTTCCTAGAAGGTGCTAGGACACTTTTACATGCTGTATTTTCCCAAAGAATATCCGTCCCCAGCTTCTCCTTCCAGGCTTCATGAAGTTTATTGTAGGTCTTATCTGTAATCTTTGGTCTCCTACAGCTGTAGATCTGAGTCTCTCTTACAATATATTTCCCACCCCAGTGAGTTCTGAGTTTTCTTTTTTTAATATTTCTTTTTTTCTTAGTACATGTTTGTAGTACATACTGTTTACATTAATTGTGAGGAATTGGTACATTTACATAACACATCTGGAGTCCTTTTTCCTCCAGTTTCCCTTCCCTTTTTCCTGCTCCATTCATTTCTTGGGCCCCTTCCCTTTTTTCTACATCTTTGCAACACAAATGTTTATAATCCTGTTATAGAGCTCTGAGGTTTCTGTTTCTTTGGGACAGTCATTCGACCTTCCTGTGCTCAGTTACCTCATATGTAAGAAAAGTAATAAAATACATAGCTGTATCATGCTGCCATGACAAAAAAAATTTCAAATCTCCATTGCTTAAAAATATTCTTGCCACATTTGTGGTACACATGTGGACCAAGAATGCCACATGGCCACACCGAAATTCAATTCACCAAATGGGAGCTAAACCCTGCCCTGTGAAATGAAAGAAAGCCAATCGTGGATGAGCGACCAGCAGGACTATCACACTAGCTGTTTTGTTGCCTGAGGAATGAATGATGAATATCAGTTAGGTGATTAGAATTGGACCTGCAACTTATCATTTCCTGTGTATGTATCACTAAAAATAAACATTTAGTGTTCAACAGTAATTCTGAACCATTCTAACTTTGATTCGAATGTATGGAAAAACTGTCATCTATCTCTCTACCCCCATTTTAAAAGCTTAGCTATCATACTATTCTTAAGTATAAATTAATTTCAGTTAGTTTGCTACATTATTCATATCTAAGTTGACCCTTGGAGATAATTGAGCATTAAAAGCAATATCTACTAAAGTAATTGAAAGGAAAGTATCATTGTTAAACTTTTAATTTGCTATTATAATTGAAATTTAAATAATAAATATGCAATAAGTAATAAGTATGTTTCCATGGTATTAAGCTAAATCACTAAAAATTTAAACAGGAATTTTATGAGAACAGGTGATAGTTGAGATATAAAATTCTGTAATACAAGCATGAACTTGTTATAGATACTTTGGGTATTATCATTCGTCTGGATCAATTTCAGTGCTTTCACGTAAGTTTCCCTGCCTTTTATCATACAAATAAACCTCTTACACGGTACTATTAGTTAATTCCATAATCCGAAGGGAGGTTTTCATCGCCTTAGCATTTCTGGACCAAACAACATTATAGCTCTTCATGTTTTTATAAGTTCAGATTTTGCAGCGAATCTTGTAACAGCCACAGAGTATCAGAAATAGTTTTCACTATTGATCTGTAGCAAATTCACATAACTGTATAAGTAAAATAGTCTCTTTCATGATTAGAATAGAGTTTCTGTGAACTGGAATTAAATATCTATTTATAATTCAGCCAAATTAAACATAAGTTTAGCACATAGCCTAAAATTTCAAATACCATCGCCACTTACAGTAATCAAGCTAAGTAAGCTTTTCCTGAATCATTGTGCTTTTAAAATTGCAAGTATCGTGGAATCCTTAATGAACAAGGCAGGAATTGAATTTTATTCCTCCTTGGAACAGAGTCTTTCTCCTAATTAGCTTGCTATATTGGAGCCGTGACTCCATATGGATTAAAAATAGATGAATAGTCCGGCATCATCTTTTTTCTCTGCAAGTGTGTCTTTTACTCCAAAAAGTTTTCTTCAAATATTGTTTTAAGTCATGCCTGTCTAATTTCAGTGAAAATTCGGAGAACTTGAGAGTATTTTTTTTATCTCAAATTTCTGTAACTTTTCCAGTGAGGTTTCAGACTAGTAGTTGATAGCCTAGTTGAGATAGCTGTCGTCTTTTTTCAGTAATGTCTATACTAAATCCAAAGCATAATGTTTGAGTCTTTTCAACTTCAAATCTTTGTGTGTACTGGCTCATTGCGTGTGAACACAACTGCCTGCTAGAAAGGCTCGTCAACAAATGACAATGAATACCAATAAAACAAGCTCCTAAGTGCCCAGCCAATGACCAAAGGTATTCGATCCTGAGAAAACCAGGACAAGCAAGTCTACCAACAAGTGTATGCCGAGGCATTAGGAATGCGGCCGACACCATTCTTTAAAGAAATCTTATTATCCTAGTCAACCAAATGGAAACTGTTGGTCTAATTACTAAGGAAATAAATGTAACACTATTAACGGAGCATTTATTAAGTAGTATCAAATACATGATTGAAAACCTGTATCCTGTAGCCCCGGCATATAGCTCAGGAAAGTGAGTGTAGTATATAATTAAATCATCCAATGGCACACAGCATAGAAGTAGCAATTTTGAATGTGAAGTTTGCTAAAAATAATCTATCACTTCAAAGCCTCTTCTCCAGGCTTTATGGCATTTCTATGACTAAAAAACCAGCACACATTTTAAAGTGCATTGGTATTACCATAGAATTTAAATAAGAAGAAAATGAGAAAATTAAACCAAATATTTTATGATTTACACCTCCGGATATTTTTAAAAATTCCAAAGTTTTAAAAACATTAGGGAGTAGAGATATTAACACCCACCTATCTATGGCCTGGATCCACCAAGAGCTAGAAGTTTGGCCACAATTGCTGTCTAACATCCCAAATGCATGTCTTTGATCCATTTGACAGCAACTTGCAGACATGGTGAGATCTAGTCAAGTGCTTCAGTGTGAGGATTCTAAAAGCTAGGATGGTTTTCTGCAGATAACGGCAATTCCCACACAATACCTAAGAACTTTGCCTCTGATAAAATACTGCAGTGTTTAAAAAAATCTCAAATTTGTTAATACACGAAACAGATCCCTGGTATTTTATGCACACCCACTAGTGCTAGGCTCACAACTCTGCAAATTTTCTCTTGAGTGCTCTATATTATTATATCAACATACTTGTAAACTAACTTGGGTAACGCATCGATTTTTGTCTATGTAGGTGTGTTGTAAGTCAGCTTTCTACTGTTGTGATGAAATACATAGAATAGACAATTTATTAGGAGGAGAAGTCTATTCTGGTTCCCAGTTTGAGAGGGCCTGGTCTGTGGTCCGGGGCTCTGTTGCTCTGCACGCTGGCGAGGCCACGCGTGTGGTGATGGTGCGAGCGGGGAGTGGAGAACCTGCACAAGCCACAGTGTGTGGGAAGCCAAGAAAGAGAAAGGATGGTGTCAGGGGCCCCATCCACCTCAGGGGCACACCGCCAAACAGCCCACTCCTCTCTCTGGCCCCACCTCTTACAGGTTCAAGCACCTCTCAGTAGCACCACAGGCAGCTGCCAGGCCTTCAGCAAACGGGCCTGTGAGGACAGTTCAGAGATAAACCATGACAGATACATGTGACTTCTGTTTATCGTAGCAGGTAATTAGTTGCTATACCTTCATATCTAATCCAACAAAAGTATCTTAATATTTATCAATCAGTCTATAGGAACATAACTCCTTGTAAAATCTTTGCCCTCACTTTAAAAGCTTACTGACTCCTTTATTAATAGATGAGCTGAGTAACAAAAAATCTTCGATGTATTTATTTTATGTATGTGTGCCATGGTTTTCAACTTTCTGAAAACTGAACTTTGATAATTGTACCTAATATATAATCTTATTCAAGTTTCCTCAAGTGTCTTAAGAATATTCTTTGTAGTTTGTTGCTTCTTTATTTGCTTTACTAATTCAGTCCAGAATCCAGTGAAACACCTAGATAGTATTTATTATACATGCTCTTTTTGTTTCCTTAGATGCTTCAATGCTTAGTGATCTGGCTTGAATTTTTCTAGGTAACATATATGAATTTTATGCAAAAACTCAAAAAATTTCAATCTTCAGCATAAATGGGTTAAATGTGAAAATAGATTCCTCTATTTCATTCCTTTTTGGTTTTCATGATATTGACCTTTTTCTTTTCTCTCTGTTTTGAGAACAGAGCCTCATTGACTGGTAGAATATTGTCCCACCTGGACTTTTTTTTTTTTTTTAATGGTGCCAGGGATCGAACTCTGGGCCTTGCACTTCCTAGGCAAGCAATCTAACCACTGAGCTAAATCCCCAGCCCTTCCCACACACACACACACCTGGACATTTTTGAGTGTTTAGTCATGATAAAATTAATGTTAAATAATGTTGACAAAAGTAGTGGAGATACTGCGTGTTCCTACTCCATCAAGTTTATGTAATGAAAATCACTTCCATTTGAAGATGCTAAGTTTAATGAGTTGGTAAAGATAATTTCAGAAAAATTCTTCCTTGTAATGTTACATTGGATTGTATTGTTCATCAAGCTATCTGCGAGTGGTTACTTTGAGGCTAGGTACAGATCCCATTTCTTACTATTTGAGCCATTGATTTAGCACTTTGTGACGATTCCAGCTTGAGTTAATTTTTACACAGATCCTTCTGCGGAAGTTGTCACTGTGTGTGGGCCATAGAGGAGGCTAGGGCAGTGCAGAGCGGGAGCGCGAGAGATGCACAGAGGTGTGCAGACACAGACAAGTGGCTTCTGCACTTCAAAGGCAAATGGTGCACATGTGATTATGAAACTTTTAAAAAATATAAAACAAGTAAACAAATATCACAATGTACTTGCTTTTTAAACTGGCATCAAGTTGCTCTAATTCATGATGCAGGGATTAAGCCATGAATATCATTCTAAGTTTCATTAATGTGTGAGTGGATAGAGCGATTGCCCTAAATTTCCCCATTTGCTAGTATAGAATACCTGCTTCACCAAACTTTTGAGGACAAACTAGGTAAAGGACTGATTGAGGAGTAGTGGAGACACTACGTGTAAAACATGGGTGATATTTCCTGAAATGTAATAATACTTCTAAAATAACAGTTACTTTTACTGCATTATATTGTCCTACTAATCATGCAAGTTAGTGTTTTCATTTTTGTTCTTATTTTTTATAATTGACTGTGATGAAACAAAGGAACAAATACCTGGACTACTTCTAACGCCTGTTCATATATACAGTTTCAGCTGATGGATTTTCTTTCTACTGCATGTCCTGCTTCTTACCTTAAACCCCTGTTCACTGATCTCAAAAGGCCCACATAAAATCCGTAGAAAACGTGGCTTTCATTGTCAAAAGCCTTCACTTAGAGCAGGCTTGGCAAAAGCAATATTAGTATACACATATGGTGATATATTCTATTCTGCCGTAAGTGCAGCAGTATAAATGGAAGTTCCTAAGGAAAGTCAATCATAGAAATATATTACAGATTAACAACTCCAGGATAGGCCATAGAGGCTTTAGTTTCAAATGTAAAAAGTTGGTATTTTCTTGCAAGAGGAGAAAAATAATTTTTGTTGACTTTTATGTACTTGCCTTGAAAAACTATTTACTAAAGAGAACTGGAAATTTGTTTTATGCACTGGAAATATAAATGTGCGTGTGTGTGTGTGTGTATGCTTGAAGAAAGCTGCACAACCTCTTTGTGTTGGGCTTTGTTCTCACACTTAGACAAGCCTTGTACATGTGAATCCTCCCTGCCCCAGAGTTCTGTAGCTATATGCTTTCATGAAGTTCCACCAGCACAGTGCTTGCATGTGTGTACACATGGAGTTAAAATGCTAAAGAAGCCACGGAGATGGCTCAGGGACATCCACAATCCCCCCTCGACCATCACGGAGGCTTGCCAGGAGAAGAGGGGATGTGGTGCTGGCCCGGTAAATGATCTCGCTCTTTCGCTTGCCTTTCACTCTGAGCCGTTTCTGTATGACAGTCATGTCTAAGAAAAAGCTTTGAGGGGATTTCAGAGAGACAGGTACCATTACTAATAAGTTACCTCAGAATGTAAAAATATGACCCTTCAATTGGCTTAAACACGTTGTTTGCAAATTGTGACCACGTATCAGACTCCACTTTTTTGAGAAGTGCTCACTGAGGAAGGACACAGTTCCACCCTTTAGGGCTTCAGTGCTGGTCACATGAGTCATAATTAGAGACGCAACTACAGATGATTGTGGGCCAATGTGATGTGTGGGTGTCTGCGACCCATGTGACCTGGGCGATCCCAGCCCCGACAACCCCGCGGCCCTCCTGCGCCTCTCGCATGATCGCTGCACGTGGGAGTGAGGCTTCCGTCCAGCCTGGTCCTCAGAAGGGCTGCTGAGGATGTGGCTCTGCGCTGTGGTACACGCATCTGCAGCTCAGAGTTTGCCCAGGTGGTAAGAAAAGTCACCACAGGCTCTCAGGAAATGAGGTAAACACGGTGTAGGGCTTTATCGAAATCATCTAGTTTAAAATAAATGCACATTTGAATTAGGAAGGACCTCAAAAGACTGGAATAATCGGGAGAGCTACAAGGTAGACGTTTTATAGAATCTATTATGTTACAAGGATCCAATTTCACAAGTTTTATTTAACCCATCAAGATCTGGTTTATAGGCCGTCCATGACCTCTTGTTGAAAGAAGGAAGAAAGAAAACAACCTGAATCTAAAAATTATCTGTCTTTTCCATCTGTTTCTTGTTGACAGGAGGGACAAAACAAAGCTTTGGAAAACTTCTTAATGTATATAAGGGAAAGTTCGTGGTTTTTCAATGGAACGTTTATATTTCTTTTGAAATTTAGAGAATCGAGTAATTACAAATTTGAGTTCACTGCACTTTATCCCAATGGCTGTTTTAAGGACTGTGCTGTCATGTCCAGGAGTCAGTATTTACGAAATGAATGCAGTTATATAGGCAGTCTGTTCAGTTTTGAGCAGATGTGGTACAACTGTGGTTGGCTGACAATCTGGAAGCACAATAGTGGCAGGCCTGGAACATAGACTCGGTCACACAGAGTAACAGGAGTCATTCTGGTGTCCTTCAGAGACCAAGTGTCCCTGACACGAAGGGTCCGACTGCATCCCAATCTGCACACCAACGGCTGTGCCTTCTACTGTGTCCTTCAAAGTTGGGTAAACTAGAGAATAATGATCACAGTCATCTCGCAGCATCATACAAAGCTACAAAGAAGAATGCACAGTTTTCTCCTACTCAGGACGTGGAGGCCGGGCTCCCCCATCTCCTACGATGTTCCTGGGGTGTGCTCAGCTTCCTCCGGCTGTACCCTAAACACACACCCACACGCAGATGCACAAACACATCGCGGAGACACTTGTGAAGGCAGCGACCTTGCAGGGTCATATTCCTCTATTTTAAGCCTTTAGATCTGAGGACAATGAAAATCTACACCCCTCAGGAAAAACTGGAGAAGTTGCATCTAGTCATTGCTACCGTGTCCAACAAAGCTGCTCTCACAGGTGCAGCCGTCCTGGGAAAAGGGCCCGCTGGCTTCCAGCAGCCCAGTGTGGAGAAACAAATTCTTCTGAACGCTCTGGAGGCTCAATGTTGAATACTCCCCCAAGCAATTTGCCATTTCCGTGTTAATTCAGTTTGTAGAAACATATAATTAGAATCTCTAATACCTGCATTTTTCTTTTCTTTATGAGAAAAACATGTGGTAGAGCCCGGAGCCATGAATACTCTGGGAAGGGGACCCTTGGTGGGGCTTTTTCTATACTGCTGAAAGCCTGCAACTACATTTCCAGCAGAAAACAAAGAAAAATAACACTGTGTCCCTTTATTGGAAACTAGCACCCCTACTTAAACCTAAAATAGGTGCTTTCATGTAGCGTGAGTAATTTTGTTCTTTACAGGTGTTGAACAAAGTGGCCTGGGGAGTGTGGAGTCTGGGCTGGGATTAAATCCAGGCTGCCTGCTTAATAGCATAATACGTAACCATGCAGGCACGGGCCACAGGAATAGACGCCTTTTATCTTGAGACCTACACAAGAAAAGAGCCTTCCAAAGCACAACCACATCACCTCTGGTTATGGAAAACTGTTGTGTTTGCAAGCACATATCCTAGGCCTAAGTATTAACACACAGAAAGTATAAAGTTTCATGGGAATTTGCATTTTCCTTTAATAGCAAGCAGTTGATCACATAACGGAAGAATATAACATTTTTTTACATTGTTGCTCATTCTTACGTAGGATTAAATTTATTTAACAGTTTTGGATTTTTCATTTAACTTTGATAGTCTCATTAGAAAAATTGTCTTCATTACAAATTATGGTACCACTAATGCTACTCTCTATGTGCTCTGGATTAATTATTCTTTTCAAACAGAAAAACAATGAAAACTTTTGAGAACAGTTTAACTAAAATTTACATTGATGTTTCTTTTAGTAAAATTAATTCTTCTATACATTAGACCTCACAATAGAAGAACCTGGGAGACTTCAGTGAATGATTTTCTGAGAAACGAAATTCATATGTGATTTTTATAGTTTCTATCCAAATTAGTTTGTTTCAGGAATATTTATTTCCAAAATGTGTGTGTGCCAAATTTAGACCTACTTAATAATAGGCATTTTCTATACAAGGAGAATTAAATGAATTGCAGGTAAAAGAGTAATCTCCAACCATAAATCCCAAATAAATATTAAATTAAATGTTAATAATGTCAAGGGGATTTTTGCACTTGAATTTTCATCTAAAAACATTGAAGCAGTTGTAAAATGCCACAAAGGTAACCCAAAAGGGGTACATGGGATTTGTACAGTGTAGCAGGCCTAGTAGGACAGGCTTTAGAGGAGGGCAAAGCAAAACAAAAGATGAGCTGTGGTGTGATTTAAAAGCCTTCCACGAGGAACTGAGAAAGAGGGTGATGGGTTTGAAATGGATGGAACCTCCAGATCGAGTAAAACACTCTAAGAAATAGCCAGGAATATCACATGCTACAATATTCATCGGGGGTGGGGGAGAGCAAGAAATGTACCAGATTATCTTAAATGAAACAGCATAAGATCCTGGTGTATGTTCTGGGAAATTACATACCTACAATAAATGGTGACTTTTATTATTTTCAATAGTAAAGATCAGTATTAAAAGATGTGAAAAAGGAATTGAGTAAGCAATTGAGTAAGCACAGGATTCTACATGGCTAGAAATCAAGAGAAAGAGCTAAAAAGAAAAAGTAATTGGAATATCTTTGGGTGGGTAGATCGCTTTCCTCCACTTCTTTCTTCAAAATGAGACTCTCCTCATAAGTGGCAAAAGCAAATCAAATAAAACATAAATCGTCTTCACAATGCCTGACACATGGTGTGAGAGGGGAGCACTGTTTTTGTTTACTATTCACCTGCCCAGTTTTATAACTTTTGGATGATTTACCCCACCCGAGCCCTATGGCCAAATGTCACACTCCCAGGAATGGCATGTCACTCTAATGTGCCAATTTACATGGGACAAAAATCAACTCTGCAGGGTTAACTGAACTCTTCACAACTACTTTTCTAGCTGTGTCTGACTCTTCTCCATCAAGTCACATTAAATGTTAGAGGCTACTGGTGCCCATGTGTATATGAAATAAAAAGGGAATAAATTCATGGAGAGTACAGTGATAGGTTTACAGCGAGTATTTTCAGAGAATTGTTAGGCATTTCATTGGAAAATATACATTTATAGAGGTACTAACACATCTTTTTCACGTTACCTTTCTCTGTGTATTATAAATTTAATGAGAATAAGAAATTGAAATAACAGATATAAAAAGTAAATTATTATTTGATATTATAAACATACAGAATTAGCTTTATAGAATTTGGAATTTTTGACCTAGTGTTTTCATATGCCTTTAAAAATTTCCATTATAATCTTGAAACATAGTAAGGTTTTGAAATATTTTGATTTTGCAGTCAGATGCTCTGCCCCTGAGCTATGCCCCCTACATTTTGATTTTGAAAACAGCAAGATTGTTATTAATCAAATCAATCAAGATTTTGAAAAAAATCCCACACCGCAATTATCACAGTTTTGTATTTTCTATGCAAAAAGAAATCATCTGTCATGTTGCCATTTCTACAACTGTTTGGTACAGCACAAAAAGTCATACACATTGTTTCGCGAATGTTCGGCCATGATACAAAAGCATCATTGAAATTAGGTGTGGTGTGTGCTGATTACTTATCTGCTAGTTATCATGCTATGAATTTATGCTCACTACAAAGCTGTAGAGGTAGACATTGTCTTTATAAAATAACCGTGGATTACAGTGTGGGCCTTGGATAAATATTTTAAGGCGAGCGAATTCTTAAATGGGAATTTCTGTAATGAGAATCAGTTGTCAGTGAACTGTTTCACTCGTTTGCCTGAAAACAGACCCGTATTTCACCCTGGCCTATGAAAGGAACTGTGAGCTTTGACGGTGATTTGCTTCCAGTATATTGAGGATGTCACGGTGCCTTCCGGTTTCCGCTATAGCTACCGGGATAGCGGCCTGTGGTTCCTCCATCCCAAGTGTAACTTTTCCATCACTTCTAAAACGCTCTTTGTGCCTGAAGCTTCATTATCTTCTCTGCTGCCGCACCCTCATGATGACTACGCTATGACTGCTGTAGAGTGCTCTGGTCTATCTTGCTCAGTTTGTTTTCAAGGATAAACACTTTCAGTGATTTCTTGATCTTTAGGATAAAATGTTAGGTGTCTTTCACTTATTTTGTGACGTTATAATTCGTAAACAATAATTATACTGAAAAATTCAAAATTATATTCAGATTTGTTTTCAAATATTGCTTTCCCCCTATTCCTGGTGGTCTTTTCCTTCTGACACTCCCATTGCACTGTTCCAGCCTTCCTCCATGCACCTTCTGTGTCTCATAACCAGACGAGTGTTTGATATTTGTGACACTTTCCACTTGTGGACTGCTAGAAGGACATTTTCTTAGTTTACTTTCTGGTTCTTAATTTCACATCAATGCATTGAATTTTTTCTTTAGTTATTTTCGCACTTTAAAACCTTTCATTAGTTTGCTTTATAAAAATCTTCATGAGTATTTTACATCTCTTGATCTTCACTCAAATTTTCAAATTATTTCCTAAAGTGTATAAAACGTGCTTACTTAAATTATTTTCTTACATATATAATATGTGATATCTCTTCAAGTTCCGCTAGTTTTTGCTCACAGTACATTTTCCCCTGTGTGTTTTTTTATTTGTATCTATGCCTTAGGACTTTGAATTGAAGTTAAGATTTTATGCTATAGATTTTGCATTTACAGCTGTACATTGCCTGGGGGCCCCCATCAACTAACTTGTGTAAAATTAAGGATCAAATGTACCTGACAACCACATGATGGTTATAAACTCTCACAACATAAATGCTCCCCATCACACAGCACCAGTGACATAAGCACATTTATTTCCTGTCCCTTATGTTGTGGGTTTATTGCAGGTGGATCCTTCAGGACCTCACCTTATTGAGCAGTCTCCTGTCATAGCCCCTCTTAAGCACAGCTGAGGCTTTGTCTTGTCCTCTGTGCCCTGAATGAATAGACAGCAAGGTGGAAAATGTGACTCTCCTGGGATTCGTACCTCATGGGCAGGGGAGCCGGGGATGAGAGGGGAAGGGACATGAAGAGAATGACCATGTGTCACATAGATTTCCTGACTCTCCACAATGAATGTAATCATGATTTACTGGAAATATGTCCTAATGAAAATAAAAATTAAAAGAAAGAAAGGGTAGAAACTGGCTTCTGAACCACCCAATCCCTCTGGTTCTACTTTCACTGCTTCTGGCTTCTATAGATTCTTTATCGGCACCCAAGAAAGGTGTTTGGAAAGAGTTTTGCATAGTTTATACAGCTCTACTATTAGTTTCATTTCACGGTCCATTTGTAGTTTCATCGACTAATTGCTGCCAATGAAAATTCTATTTATTCTATTTTTAAAACTAATTTTTATATTTGCCTACTTATGTTCTTATATATGAATGTTGCTTTTGTATATATTAAAGGTGGAGGTTTTAGGTTTAAAAGTTAATTTGTCATGTGAACCAGCCATCACCTATGACTCACATAATGACACTGAGCCTTTTGTTGCAAGTGGTATGAAAGGTAAATGAGTGCTTAAATATATTCATGAACCAGCCTTTAATACACTACAGAAAACTTGGTCAGTATGAATTGTAAGTTAGACATAACATCCAAATTTTGCCTTCGCTATTGTTTAAGGATTCAAAATAGTAAATAGAATGTTGTAACTTGTTGATTGACATAAAAGTTTTTCTTAACATGAAAGAATATGCATTCCTGATTGTCCATATTATTGGGATAAGGATGAAATGATGCTATATAAGCCTGTATCAATTAAACATACTTTAAATGGCAAATAACAAAGTATCTGATCAACAGTAGTTACACTCACCATGTCATTTATTTAAAGAGATACAGAGGAAGGACATTTCATGAATATCCCAGCAAGTAAAGAAGACCACACAAGCACACTGACTTCTTTCTCAGCCGAGTGTCCAGACTCCTTGTCCGGATACTTCTTGCACCCCGTGGCAAATATCTCCACAGTTCCGGGAATCACATTGGTAAGGCACACAGGGCAAGGAGCGACACAACCGGTGATTTTCTTGTGCCTGTTTCTGGGGTCACTTTGGCCAGGTGGGGGCCACACAACTCCGGCTTCAATTAAGAGTAGAAGGACAAGGCCTTCTGAGAATTGACAAAGAAGGAGGGAGTGGGACCAGATATTGGGAAACAAGCTAATGGGGTCCACGGTGGATCTGCCATTGACTCTCGCATCTGCACTGTTTACCCTGGAAGACACTGCTGCTTTCGCAAGGAGCACTGTGCCAGGATGCATCTGTCCGTGCTGCACTGGCTCCCTTTCTAATGCTCAGTGATATGCAAGCCACCATCCAGAGATTCACAGTTAAAACGGTAACGTTCGCCTTTACAGGGGATGTGCGATTGTAGCGAAGAACTATTGTAACTCCATTCTTCATTTTAAAAGTGAGTGATTGCAAGTACACAATAATTGCTACTGAGGGCACCTATCTCACCCTGCTAGATAGTAAAGGCAGGAACTCCTGGCACCCAAGTATGCTTCCCGAGACCCAGTCTTCCCGTCCCACTTCTGTTCTGAAATTTGCTGTCACTGGAAGAGAAACATCTCTTCCTGTTTCCGTTTGCACCCACATCTGCACCAGGTGCTGGGCAGGCGCTTCACCTGGAAGACGTGCTGTTTTATCCTTGCTCTTCCCACCGCTGCAGATCTGAAGAGCCAGGGATTCCCACAGATGTTTTCTGGCCAGATTCAGTTATTTTGTTGTTAGTGTTTTTTATTCCCCCCCCTGGATTTTAGTAGCTGCTTTTCTATTTGCTTTTAATCAATTTTGTAATTCTGTGTCTATGGTCAAAATCAATTGTTTGGACTGGGCTTTAAACTAGGAGAGGTGGGCGTGGCCTCTCACCAAGTCTTTGTTTCCCCCAGGAAAGTGTGAGAAAGGCCAAGGCACCAGGTCTCCTGATGCGGCCGATGCCTCCTGTGCCACTTTCAATTTGTCAGGTATGTCCTAAGTACTTGAATGTCACTGCAATTACCAAGAGAAATTTGATATCGAGGAGTACAGCCAGAAAAGGTGAAACAAGGGAAAAGAAGAAAAATAATGTAATTAGGTCTTTCTGATTGGAGAGGAACAAAGTTAAGCACAGTGAGGTGACTTTTCCAGCTCAGCCAAAGTCCAGGTTATGAGGATGAATGCTCAGTTACCTAGGAAGGGAGCCCCAGGTAGCTAGCACAGCACCGTTTCCTATTCTCTGTACTTTCTAAGGAGTCACTTTGGGTCCAACTTCATTGTTCTCTGTTAATCCCACCCCAAGAAAAGCCTCAAAAAGTAACTGAACTCAGGGCAACAGTCTGACTACCAGCTCCTCATTCACAACATGTGGTCTCTGGCAACACATTGTTAGCACTCAACATTGTGTTTACCAAATTCCAGCAGGCTCTCCAGAGGCAGGGGTAGATGGCCAGTGTCCGTCTTCGCGCCATGTCCAGCAGCTGCACAGAGAGACCCTGCACCCGGCGGGTCTGCTCCTGGGCTCAGCAGGTGGCCCGGTTCTCACAGATGGTGAGGCCTCTGCACTAGGACATCAAGCTAAGTGTGACCTTGATAGTAGCATGGTAGTCCAAAAGAAAACAGAAAACAGCACGAAAGCTAGGTCAGGTTCTCACATGTCACATTTATGAGCAGGACTATATTTTATTTTTCACAGTGAAGGAGTTTAAACTCAAACATTCAAATCAACCTAAAAGTTGTTTCCCTGCTGCAATAGGATAATCATTCTCAAACACAGTCAGCTCTTTTTTTTTTCTTTCAGTTAGCATGATATGTTAAAAATTACCCATAAAAGTCCCTTACACTGCTGGATACACAGGAGGATTCCCACCATGGCGGCACTGGGGTCACAAAGTGTACTATGGATCTCCAGAGAAGATTCTAGAACACTCAGTTTTGGGCTTGGCTTATGAATATAAAGTTCCTCAGAAATTCAATCTTCTATTTTGTTACAAGCTTATCTATATTTCACCATAGGTGGAGGATAGTCGAAGTTAGTACTGAAGTTAAAAATAACCATGACAAACAGTGTGATATGTCAGAATACAGAAATAAGGTTGACAAAAGGGTTAAGAAATTATCTTTCTTTTCCTTTCAATTTTAGCTTGAATAGGTAATATGCAATGATTCAATTTTGAGTGCCCTTGAATATATTTGAAATATTTTCAGGATATAATCTCTTCTATATCTCCATGTCTCATTTTTGCTTTCAAAAGATTTAATGTGCATAAAATTCTATCTGTTCTGTGTGCAGTATAAACATCCTTTTGTCCTGGTCTTGCATAGATCCAGGAGGATTGTTCCTAAGAAAACCGTTGTTGGAATACGGCAGCAGGAAAGTAGGGGAAATCCTGGGCAACAGTTTGACCATGTGTTCTAGCTGGACAGGTCTGTGCGTCACCCGCACTTCACAGAGACGGCTATCGTCAGTGGTATTCGGCAGGTGTGCTGAGGATCGCTGTGATTTGATTAAACTTGACATACTGATGTTGCCAAGGCTTCGGAGATTTATGAATTGTTTTCCTACTCAGAAGCCAGGTGTGCACCATTGAGTCACACAATTACCTACTTGAAAATCAAAAGCGGGAAATGACACCATAAAAGCTCCACAGATGAGAAAGCCAACTGCACTCTTGGTGCGATATTACCTACTTCAAAATCGCACGATGGGCCTGCTTCCTGTAAGCAGGGACAGAAATCAGAGCGGCCCCACACGTGTGCTGGAGGAGGCTCCGGGAGCCTGGAGGTGTGCTAGCAACTTTCTCGGGAGCGTAGCAACACCAAATACCTGCCCGGTCAAATGACTCTGTTTTACTTAATCAGGAAAACTTCCATTCTCTCCTTCCAGCGTTTCTGTGGGGCACGATGTAGAACAAGTTCTCTTGGCGGAGAACTCTATGGCCAAAGTTTTGAATCCTTATACCCCGCAACCTACGAATGGGGCCTTACTCTTCTTTCTCCTCATAGTGCCTCCTTCTGGTAAGTCGTCCCTTGGAATGTGGGGCTTTGTAATTAGAAAAGGGGGATTTTGACTTTGATACTAAAGAGTGCGTCGGTGATCACTACAGTAAGGAAGAATTCCGCCCACCATTCACATTTCATTTTCCCAATCACAGTAAGGATCTTTCTTTCTCCCCATCTCTTGGGCGCAGTCAGGAAGATGGAGACATCCCTTAGGATCGCGGGACACCTTGGAGAATGCTCCCTGGCCTCCTGTCGGACTCAGAAGGCTCCTTGCACACTGTAGCTCTTCTTTCAATCTACTAGGCCCTGATGCATTTTCTGTTTGTTTCTGTTCCTGGGATGTTCTATTCGATAGTTTCAGACCTATAGAAAATATTTGATACATGAAAGTTAATCAGTTTTTCTTTGTATTCAACATTAGGCGGATATAAAGTTGAATAAAAGACTACAGCAAATACTGGTGATAGTAGTAACCTAGTCTTGTGAAAATAAAGTATGTAATGTTAAGGTACTCAAAATTAAACATGAAAATTCTAGAATCAGTTGCTAATGGTTTTAAGTGCAATGAACAGAATACTTAGGTAATCCCTGAGCTAAAGAAAATATGCTTCAAAAACAAAACAGATCTGAGAGGAGTTATCCTGTAATTCTCTTAGTCTTCAAAAAGCACACCATGGTTTCCACTCCTCTTTAAAGAGAATCACACAAACAATGAAGTTATGGTTACTTAACTACCAACTTCCTTGAAAACATCTAAATCCAGGACAGCTTAAGAACCAGGTAAACCTTTTGGAAAAGCTATTTAAGCTCAGATTTCTTTCATGACCTGAGATCCCACCTGTTGACTATCAGGCTTCTCCAAAGACTGGAATTCAACTGTTTTGAGATCAGGACAAGTTTGCTCATTGTTTTTTGTTTTTTTTTTTTTTAGTTTTAAAAAATTTTAAATGTGATTATTTTAATGTAGGGAATACACTCAATTCTGTCCTTTATCTGTATTTAGCTTGATTCCTCTGAATAGTTCACTCCCATTGTGTACAGGTAGCAAACGTCTCTTGCATGGTTTCTGTACACCAGCCTGGCTTGGGAAACTCCAAGGGCAGCACCCGGTGGTGTCATTAAAACGACTGTGGACTTGTCTATTGTGGTAGATGTGAGTGTTTTTCTGTCGATAAATATTGAAATTGTATGGTAAGAGCAAACAAATGCAGTTTTACTGTGTCAAAAGTACATTCTAACAGGGCCTATTTTTAGACCCGTTTCTGTAGATCTCGGGACAGCTATAAAAGTGACAGAGTACAGGTCAGAGTCAAAGTAGAAACTCATTCTCTCTGATTAAAGCAGAGTTCTCTGTATTTGTTTCATTTATCAGTCTTTCCAATGAGAAGAAATCAGGCAGGAAATAATGTCACAAGTAGGAACAGGGAGGGGTGGCGCATATGTCTGTTAATTGAACAAAATTACTGTCAGGTCTTGTTTGGAACAGGATCAAATTTTGTGGGCCATTAAATTCAATCCTTCTTTGACCTCTCCATCACTGTCCCTCTTCCCCTAATCGGTCTACTTATCAGGTATCATGCCATGTTTTAAAATTTTCAGACCATTTAAAATTAACTGCAGGGAAGTCAGTTAAATTTGAAGTTCTCAAGAAAAACTCAGCATTACTTTTCCACAATGGAAAAGGAAGTCCTTTACTCTGGCAAGAGCCTGCTAATATACACTCTTAATGCAGCAGAAAACTGTGGATTATCTATATTATTTGTAAGGAAGTAAAAGAACTCAAATACAAGGTGCACCCAAATTACAGCTACTATCCATCAAATACTTCATAGATAACTGTTTTCGTTTGTTTGGTTGATCAATTTGGGGGGTACTAAGGTCTCCCCAATGAGCTACATTCTCAATTCTCTTTTCATTTATTTTGAGATTTTGAGGCAAGGTGGGTCTTCCTGAGTTGTCCAGGCAGGACTGGAATTTGCAGTCCTCCTGCCTCAGCCTCCCAGGTATTGGGATTGTATGTCAACACACAAGGTGATAGTTGGTGTTTTGTTAAAATTATCTTTCTGGGTCCAAAATCACATGATTTATAAGCCAGGATTGAGTGCGCTCCAAACTATTGCCAGTTTCATCTGAGACAATATAAGCATAACTATGTTCTATATTAAAACATAAATATTTTGCTTATTGTATCTATAGAGATTCAAGAAAACTGGAACATACAGGAGGTTGTCCTCTATTTTCAGTGAGTAGAACTCACTAAATGTCCCATTTCTCCCCCACATTCCTGGATGCCCTTGTAACTCTTCTGAGCCACAGAGCTTTTTAAGACAACATGGTGTGGGAAGAAGATCATGTGTTTCCTCTGGCCTAATGCAGTGACCATCTCCAGCACCATTCTCCAGGCCCTGCTCTCTGCCCTGCTCCGACCACTCGGAGAACATGCGTGTGGACAAAGATATCAGATATGAGTTGTGGATCACGGAATCGTTGTGAGGAGAACAGGGCTCCAGTATGTCCCGGACTCAGAATGAATCAGAAATGAGGCTTTGTTTTCTGCAGCAATGAATTGTGCGTTTCTCTGCCTATCGTGTGATCCAGTCTATCTTGGTTGTTGCAAAAACTGCTACCAAGTGTGGTATATTGCTGTAAAGAACTATTATACGTGGCGTCAACAGAGAGACCCAGGGGATGGGGCAGCACGGAGAGACTGGTGTTGGGCGGTGCGGAGGAGGGAGAGCAGCCACCGTGTGCCTAGCGAACTCTGGTGTGGAAACGAGGTGGCGGTGAAGATGCCTTGCTGTAACCTCTATTGGGCAAGGTATTGCCTGAAAGAAATGGACTCGGGGTAGAACTGGCTAGAGGTCAGGTAGGAACCAAAGAACCAGATTGCGACTCTGAGGCTTTCAGGGCTGCGTAACAATTACTGACAAACAATAAATGGAAAAGCTCGACAGATGCCTGTCTGGCAATTCACTGAAACAAAGCAAAGAATGAGTCAGAATGTGGCTGTCTATAACCCGCTGTAGTGACCCAGAGTAAGGAACAGACGAAGACTGTGGCCCGTGGCGCCAAGAGGGTGAGTAACAGAGTCAAGAAGAGAGCGACAGAAGGATGGAGGAACAGGAGGAACAGGATGCTTCAGGTACGCAGAGAAGATCAGACTGCACAGAAAGCTTACTGGGTGTTTGAAATTTGTCCTGGCAGCGAAACTATGAGTTTGGACCCCGTCCGTACAAAAACAAAAAGCGTGCTGTGAATTTAAAATGACTCTGAGGCTCCATAGTTTCCATGATCAGAAAGCTTAGAGGTGAACGCTCCTTGGACTCCAGTACCCAGGATTTTCCACACCACTTCTGAGGGTGCAAGCCTGAGGGAGGGGAAAGCCAAAGACAGCCTTGAAAACCAAAGCCAGGGACCAAAGAAAACGACAGGCTCGAGGCTCCAAAATGAAGAAGGGGGCCCCGGTGGAAGGAAGCACACCTCCGATCCCACTTCAGGACCTGCCGGGTTGCTGCTCCGTGGAGACCAGCCCTCCTGCAGTGTGCTTCTCTTTTTCCTTTTGCCCAAGTCCTTTTAGTTTGTTTCTGTTCATTGTCATGGGTTGGGTGTGTGTGTGTGGGGGGGTCCTTGTCTTTTCAGTTTTTACGTCTCAGTAGAAAGTCGTCGCCTCTAACCTGATAGGCAAACACTCACATGTGAGCCAGAGTCCTGGGTGAACGGGGTGCAGGGACTGAATCTTTGTAGCGGTCTCATTTAGAAAATACGTGAGTGTGGTGGATTTTTGCTACCTTTTTTAAATAGATTAATGGGAACAACTTGATGGCAGCGATAGCACCCTGTAAGACTCCTGAAATACCCCATTACTCTTCCACCTTGGCTTGGTCTGGAGCGCAGGAGGGCCAAAGCACTACCCTCTCTGTCAGGAAGGGAACAGAAGAGACAGGTGGAACTTGCGGGCCATGAGAGTCTGGCTCACGTTGCCTTGCGCAACCTGCTTTCCTAACCCGGCGAAGGAAGGCCGGCATGGAGATGACACATCGCGTGGCCCAGCAGCCTGGATCCCAGGTGACTGCCCAGAGGAAAGTGGCCTCAGGGGCTGGGGGCTCCACAGTGCCCAGCACACTCCAGGGAATGAGAAACCCAGTCACGTCGTCATAATCACTAGGTTACCTCACCCGTCTTGGCTCCTACACCACTGTTACCCTATTTAGTGTAAATTATGGGTAGAAAATACTGCCTTCCTTTTTCGAATAAAGAACAGGTTTCAATACTTTTTAAGAGCTTTACATTTGTTCAATTTGATTTCTACATATTATTTTGAAATTGATTTCTCTGCTACTTTTTAGATACTACTTAACACATTTATCAAAGTCAAAATAATGTGAAAACTACAGATGATTATTTTTCAATTTCCCAGTGTTATAGAAAAGTGACCCTTGCCCTAACACCATCACAAAAATAAATGGAACAAGGAACCAATAAGTTATTTAAAGGACTCATTAACTTTCCTGTGACCCTATTTGTAATTGAGACAGTGGTGTCCTAGAAGTATCCTCCAAGAAATGATTAATGAGGTTTCTAAATATTCTGAATTGACTGACGTGGTAAGGAGGAAACCCACGCCTTAGCCAGCCTTTGAGGCCCGGGTGAAAGAGGAGACTTATCTCGTAGGTGATTCATGATCCTGTCTAATGCAACACATTTAAGAAGACTTTTTCTTAAAGCTTAAAGAGCTCGACATGAAAAGTCAATGAAGAGGTAAATTTATAAAAAATTCTAAGTTGATAAAAAAAGTTACAACAGGTTTAGGTACAAAACTATTTTAACCTCATTCAGGGTAGGAAGAGACTGTCCACAAATGTGCTGTGTGGTACAGAAGAATTAATTTCTGAGATCATTTTTCCACTTTATTAATCTATGAACGAGTTAGGATCCCGTCTATACCGTAAAAGACTGCATGGCAATCTGCTCGGTTTGCTCACGGCATAGGACTCATTTGAATGGACTATAATTACACTATTTCTCTAAGCAGTGAAATTGTCTGCACCCACGAGTAATGGGTGAATTCTCCCTGTCATTAGTGTAGATTTGTTACATCTATACTTTTGAAGTAACTGTTAAAAGTGATTTTTGTAGTTTATCAGTACATGTGTGTAGTACCTAATGTTTACATTCCTTGTGTGGTGTTGGTAGATGTACATAACACAACTTCATTCCTTTTTCATCCCCTTTTGATTTCCTTTATCCTCCTCCACTTGTCTCGACTCCCTTCCTTTCTGTTTTCTGTACATTTTTACAGTACATAAATTTTATCGTCCTTGGGTGGAGTTGGTACATGTACATAACATATTCCAATTCTTTTTTCATCCCTTATTCCCCACCCCCCATCTCTCTATCTCTTATTTTCCTCTTTAATTTTACTCTAGGTTTTTCATATAAGAGAAACAATGTGAGATTTAAATGTGTGTGTCTTAACATTATGGTCTCAATGTGCATCCATTTTCCTACAAGTGACTAAAGTTTATCTTTATGCCAGAGTAGTACTCTGTGATTTGTAAATACTACATTTTTTTAATCCATTTATCTGTTGTTGGACATATATGCTTCTTCCAAGACTCATGAATTCTGTTGCTATAAATATGGGTGTGCATGCATCACTGTAATTCGATGCCTTTAACTCTTTCAAGAAGATACCTAGAAGGGGAGTAGCTAATTCCACAAATGGAATTAGTGTTTGTACGAGTTTACAGTACAGAGTAGCAGGGTTCTTTTTCCCCCTGCAGCCTCTTCAGCATTTGTTATTATTTGATTTCTTGATGACGGCCATTCTTTCCAGGGTAAGATGGAATCTCAGTGTTGTTTCAATAGGTGTTTCTCGAAGGGCCAGCAGTGCTGAGCACTTGTACTTCTTATTCTGTGAAGTCTCTAGTTGTTTCACTTGTCCTTTCCTTTATTAGGTCTTTTGTCTTCGGAGGCCTAATTTTTGTTTAGTTTTTATACATTCTATGTATCATTTCTCTGTCTGAGGAATAATTGGCAAAACTGTTTTGCCATTATGTGGGTTGTCTTATCACTCTGTTGGATATTTCTTTTGCTGTGCAAAAGTTTTTTAATTTAATATGATCCTATTTGTTGATTCTCAGAACTATTCGCTGTCCATTTGGGGTTCTTTCTGAAAGTCTTTGCTCAGACCTATGACTTTCAGAGTTTTACCCATCTTGTCTTCCAGCAGGTTACATATTTTTGGTTTCACATTTAGTTCTTTGATCCATTTGGATTTTAATTTAGTACATGGCGAGAGATATGAGTCTAGATTTAAACTCCTGAAATGTAAGTATTGCAGGGTCTTGATACTAATGAACTAAGATTTTATTTTCAAATTTACTGTACTTTGGGAGTTTCCTTGTGCCTAGAGATAACAACAGTTCCTGGAGATGGCAGATTTGGGTAAATCCAGTCTAATCACAGACATCCTGAGCAGCAGAGGGCAGAGGGAGAGGTGGCCACCAGAGGAGGATTCAGTTCCCTGTGGCTTGTTCCACAACGTACGAGGACTTTGTGCACAGCCCTGAGAGACGCCTTCAGGAACTGGAAAATGCAAGGACTGGATTCTCCCCTAGAGCCACCAGTGAGTAACTGAGCCCTGCGAATATCTTGATTCCAGCCAGGATGTCGGGTTTCTTACCTGTAGACTTGTAACATACTAAATTTGTGTTGTTTTTAGCCACTCGGTTTTTGTTAATTCCTCACAGCAGCAATTGAAGCCTAATACCCATGCCGAATCGACGCCATTGTCCTGAATTTGTTCCTGATCCCTATTAAAGTGCCCTCACCCTTTCACTGACTGTCCTAATGCATTGTAATTTGAGTTTGAGAAAACGCTGCCCTCTTTGAATAGAACGCTCAGAGTTTCTTGTGGCCCCCATGTGACAATAGAACCCTGAAGGGCCATTCATGAAGATTTTGTCCAGTTTAGTTACGCTGTCAAAGTAGATTGTAAACCTATTATAGGACTGGTTCTGTTGATCCCTCTTTTGTACATCCCAGTACACCTGGGAAAATGGACCGTTTTATTGCTCCACAATCATTTGGACCAACCAAAGTAATCATTTAAGTCTTTCCATCACTTCACTTTCATTTACCATGTCACCTTCATGATAATTTGTGGTGATGTAAATAATGAAAACATATTTCAGATCAGTCTCCTTTCTTTGATAACATGCTGGATGAAATATTCTGGGTGCACACAAACCCTCCCAAGGATGTTTTTATCACATACTTCATAGAAATAAGATTTCCAAAGTCTAATATGCTAACTCAGTCTCACTCCAAAATCCTAAGTTTCATTTACATTTTTAACATTTGAATCAAAATAGCCCCAAATTAGTTGCCAAACAAATCTAATTTGAGTTTTTAGCAATTGTGTGTGCGTAATGCTGCCAGTATTTTTGCCTTACTTCTTACAAATTGTCCCTAATTGGAAAATACCATGAGCAGTAAAGTATGAGGACAAAAGCCACCAGTACTTTGAAGTTTATTTTCTAAAAAATTGGATGAGTTTTCTCATATTAATTTTGGTGATCATAGAGCTTGTTTTTATCCCTCAGCTTTAGTTTTGTCACTTCATTCTAGTTCTGGAATAAGCTGGTGATTTAGGGGTATTTTTCAAGACCAAACCACTTCCTCATATCAAAGCTTTGTTCTTATAAATAGATACAATTATGTTCATATGTTTGGTAGCAGTGTGCATGTTGAACAGAATCTTTCACGAGTAGTTTACTCAATTCTCTGGAATTTCACTCTTGAATTCAATCAATGGAGACAATTCAGTCTGAAAAATATTTTTTCTTGTTGACAATACTCTTTTCCCATAAACACACTCAATTCACATGCCTGCACTACATCGAATTACACAAGTTTTGGAGATATTAACTATGGAGTTAGCCATTAACTCCGTGACTTGTACACTAACGTTTAACTTTTAAAAAACTTAAAATTGTTTTAACTTACTAAAACTTAGGACAAATGCTTGAATACTTTCATGGATTTTAATGTTTCTGTTCATGAGGGCAAAGAAACCAATGTAGATCCACATGTAACCTTTTCCAATTTGTATTTGAAGTTTTTAAGTAAGCATACATGCAAAGAGTGCCACGTCTAATTTTACTGCATCATCTTCCATTTCCTTACAAACCACAGACTGTAGACTGCTCTTCAATATTACTGAAGTTACTCTGATGATAGGACGCCATTACGGATAACTGCATTTGCCCAGAAATGCTGGGAAGAGATTTCATTCCATATCATCACCCAGTGCCTGCAGGGCTCACCTCTTGTCCTGTGTGAGGCTGAGTCACCTTGGCTGGAAAGTTCTCTAGCACGGGGTACCCTTCTGGCCTGGAGGGGAGGCGGCTGGTAACTGGGTGGCCCCAGGCTGCTGTGCACATATCATCCCTAAGGAAGCCGGCCTGTTACTGGTTCCTTGGCTAGATCCAATCGGTACCTTCGACCAGTGGTTGCTGAAAGCGACTCACTGTGTGCACCTCCCCCAGAGCAGACTTGACCCCCCCCGAGGAGCCACAGCTGGAGCTCCGGCGTCCACGCCTTGAATCAGTGATGGAAGCCTCTCATCGCTGCCCTGGGACGTGGCTATGGCACAGGAAGTTCCGACTCGGAAGATGAGCACGGCCTGGTGAATAAAGCCCTCCACTACTGTCTAGCAGGCTGTCGAGACTCAGGTCCCAGCACTGCCACCGAAGAGCAGGAAGACCCAGGCAGGCCGCTCCTCCTCTAAGTGCCCTTGGGAATGAGCACTCATAACAGCAGTAAGGTTAAGTGACGCCAGCTTCGAAGCAGTCTGCAGCCTGGACACTGAGGATTTGGGCAGCGACTCACCGGCAGTGCATGGTGCGGGCTTTTACGAGGATGAGTGAGTTGGCACACGTGAACCGGTAGCTCCGTATCGGCCATGATGCTTCAATTCTGTCACATTTGCCCTGAAAAAATTCCTTCCAGGGCACCAGTTCCTGTTTCTAACATGTCCGCATCTCCTAGGATCACAGACAGTGAGCCGGAGTGCCCGTGGGAGGGGGCAGCCTGTCCAGAGGGACATCTCTGACCCCCGCGTCCCCACTCACAGGTCCACACAGCCTGCCTCTGACCACACGTGCCCAGCACCACCCACACGGTCATCAGTTCACGCTCCCAACTGTCACCAGAAGCTTTTCTAAATTTCGCGCGTGGTCTGACTCTTCTGTATTCGCTTGCTACCCCTAGGGAAACTGTTAATACATTGCCGTGACTTTTTTCTGATCAGGACAACTCTAGAAGATGCCTTTAGCCTAATTACAAATGCAAATACATATAAAAATGGCAAAAGAAGTGAAATGCCTCTAAGCCAGACAGAGATTTAATAAGTTGGTCATTGACCTCTGAAACATTCCATTTTACATGGTTGTAAACACATGTACACACATACACACGTACACATGTCATGTCTCATATTGGGGGCTGTGATGAATGCCCTCGTATGATTTTCCACAGGACAATATATTACGAAGATATATTCACACCTTGTCACTGAATGTACACACATACGTGTATACATGAAGCATTCCTAAAAGTATGTGAAAATATACAATATATGGAGTCCACCAAAACATTTATACACCAGGAAAAGAAAAACTTGTATAAATATTTTAAATTTATTGAAACATCATGAGATTAATACAAGTTACTTTTGTCCTCTACACTTAAAAGAGGGGCTGAAAGAGGGGGCCATCAGCTTCCAGGCATTTATTAGCACAGTGAATGATGAAGTGTGTACACTTTTTTTGGTGGTCCCTGTGTATATCCTCATCTTAAAGACAGTGTTCATATTCTATAATTTCCGCGTGTGCCTTTTTTACAAGCATGCACATTTTCTCTTTCTACCACCAACAACCGTGTAGCACACGTCCTAGTGTTTGAGTGAATCCCTTCGGATGAAATCGTTGACCAAAGCATGTATGCTTAGCAGATAGCGGTGCCTCAATCCATGAACTTAATTCATTCCACGATTCTGGGGAAGATGCCTGTCATGCTTGTCACCTAACTCAGAGACCCAGAACAGATGTGTCATTTTGCTGAGTGCTTCTGTTTGCGAACAGAATTGTCTACAGAAGCATTCATGAACCAAGGTATTGCTGTACTACCTTCCATAAAGATGTGGATTTTTGTCCCAGTGACAATGAAGTGTCTTGACATTTCTGTGAGTTCCATTCTTTATTAGACTGTCTTCTCCAGGGTACTGCCCCAAACAGGCCACCTGAGACTCCGTCCCCTCCCCTGACCATGTGACCAAGCCTCTCCACCCTACTTCCTCAGGGACTCCATTAGCCCCTTCTTTGGCCTCAAAGACGCCTTCACTGAATTTCTTGTCCCTTTAAGCCAATCTTGTCTCAAAGCATATTTTCCACCACTAATTTTTAGAAGATAAAATAGAAAATAAGGGTAGATACTGCCTGTTAATGAGTGTAATTTAAACTTTGCTCAGAAAGAATAATGCTGATTTCTATTTGCTGTACAGTAGGCCAAGCACTATATAGGTACTGTGTAAATAAATACTATTATTGAAGTATTTCTTGGCAAAAACCCCTGAAGATTAGTAGTATATCCATGGTTGTGTGATTACAGTTCTACTAACCATCATGATATCCTGTCTGAAACTGGAGATTCAAAAAAGAATCCACAGCATTGCCAAATACTCAATGGCATGATTTTAGAAATTAATTTTACCAATAAATTACCGTGAGATGAGCAATATAAATGTATATTGGAGCTAAGTCTCAGCTGACTTTATATTTTTAGTAGATATGTGTTATTAGGTTCCATTATAAAAGGTTATTGATCCTAGTACTGTTTTTAATGTAATGACTGGGAATATTCTCTAAGAAATGCCAGATAAAGGTGTTTTCACATAATTATAACAAAATAAGTTAGGCAAACTTATAGGTAACTATTTCTTATTATTTGAAAAACTCTTCTAGAGGTTTTCTCCACAACCACTATGGCAGGGCAAGCTGCTGCCCGGGTGTCTCCGTAGAGTGGCCTGGACAGCAGGGTCATCTGACGCGAGTGCCCTTGGCTTCTGCGTGTTGACTGGGGTCACAGAGCTCTCCTGGGCCCCCTGGGGCAGCCAGCCAGGGCTTCTGCATCGCAATGTCCTCATGTGTGCTGGGACTGGGACACTAGCCCAGTCATGTCCACCTTCCGGTGGAGCAGAAGCTGGAGAGGAAGTGAACACAGCTCTCCAGCCTGTGCTTGCAGCTGGCACCCAGTTCCTGTCACCTCATCCTGTTAGACCCAACTCAGAGCCAACAGTGACTAACAGAGTCACCCTCCTTGGTGGCAGGAAATGAAGTAAAGTGTCGGAGGACACAAAGAAAATAAGGGGAAGAACTGGGGCCACATATGCAACCCATCACCAAAGCACCCAGATTTGGATGTGAAAATGTATTCTGTTCCCCAACCTATCTTCTTAATAATTCGCTCTTGGGATACAATGCATTGCCGATTTCCCAGGAGGGGAGGGAGGGTGCAGATCCTTTTCGGTGTGGTCAGGGGCTTCCTCCTAAGAAAACATTTCTCATGACCCAGTCACCCCATCCACCTCTCATCCTCAAGTCACAGCCTCCGAGTCCACGGCTGCTGGGTTACATCAGCATGAAATGTGGGATCCAGAATCCCTTAGCCGCTTGTATCACAAACCAAAGCCTTTAGATTTAAAGAGGCCATTGGAGAGGAACTGTCAGTAAGAAAAAAATGGCTTGCATGCTGGGGAACCGGATCCTAAGGTGACTGTTGCTCCCCCTCAGTGAGCGAAACAGAAATCGGAGGAGGGAGTTTTGGTCCAGGGTTGGGACTGAAGATAGGAAGCCGGAAATGTCAAAAGCAGCTGAGGGGTGGACAGAGTTCATCTAGAAAGATAGCAGAGAAGACAGGAGCCAAATTTACACAGGCGAGTAATGGACACACGTCTGAGGATCCAAGTTGGGAAGAAGTGAGGGAGATAAGAAAGCTGGAGTGGCCAGTGACAAGAGAACGAGGAGGTCGTAGAGGCTGGTGGGCTGGGCATGTCCACAGCGCCACAGAGCTGCTGTGACAGGGAGGGCTCTTTGCTAAGAGAGTCCAGGCTTTGGCAAAGGTCAAGTGGGAAAGCTCTGGCTTGCTTTGGCTTGCTTTGGCTTACTTTGCTTTTCAGAGGATCTTAAAGCCCTGCTCTTGGGATAGTCTTTCCAGGCACGGGGGAGCGCTCTTCAACAAGAGGCCCTTTAGCAGGTGAGTGGGAGGAAAGGCTTTATCTCCACAGGCAGAGGGGGGCACTGGGACGGCCGTTAGACTTCAAGTGGAGCCTAAAGAGGTTTAAGGAAATTATTTTCATCTTCATGTCTTATAGCCAAAGTCTTTTCTATAGCAGTCTAAAAATAGAGGAAAAATCCAACCGAGTATCCAACTTATTTTTCCAAATTCGAAAATGTAGAATGCTGCTTCTTCATCATATGCCATGTCTTGGTATCAGTAACAAGATAGCTGGAATTTTTGTATGTTTTAATATGTTATTTTCTTATAATTTAATTAATTATAAGTTTATCCTATAATAAGAACTAGTAACATCTAAATACATGGAGAATTTTACATGAAAATTAAACATTTTGTGTTACAAAATTACTTCCTTTCAAAATATCCAAGAATTCTGCATCAGGGTAAGAACTAATGGTAATGATCAGTTCTGTATATTAATAAGTTATATCCTGATTTGATTTATTAAAATACCCCCATTAATGTGTACAACACATGTTAATCAGAATAATATAAACTTGTGAAAATGTGTAAAGATAACGAAGTTGTTCTTGTCCTAAATACCTCATCTGTCTACCTCTCTCACACTACATGGCACAGATAAAACTCTCAGCGAAATAGTATACATTTCCAGAAATAGCTGTCAACATGCTGGCACAGAGCGGCATATCGAATTCTGTAGCAAGTTTCTGAAGGGACGAGATTGTAAGGGAAGAAAGTATTACTGGAAAGAAGTTCTACCAAGAACTACTGATGTGACCTGAGCAGAGTTTCTCTGTGAAATGGCAAAAAGGGAAAAACTATTCAGATAGGGGTGTGTGTGTGTGTGTGTGTGTGTGTGTGTGTGTGTGCATGAATGTGCTCACAAGCATGTGGGGTTCATCTGTGCTATAACAGGGTAGACACACAAATACAACCTCTTTGTATGTAGATCTACATATGTATGTTGGATAGATGAGCTATATGTGTATATATCATACATATATTTACCTATCATCTAGCTGGTCTCATCTGTGTATCTGTCCATTCATCCGTCTCCCTGTTACCTATAATATATCTTCACCTTCATCTGGCTCAGGACATCATGTTTTTACTATTGAGAATTTTGTTAAACTGGGAAAGTCTGATTCTGCCTGCCCAGGAGCTCCAACCATCTGTGGTTTATGCACTCATTTTTGTGAGTTTCCTCATCTTTTCTCAAGGAAGGAACTTTCAGGCCAGGGATTTAGCTCAGTGATTAGAGTGCTTGCCTTGCAAGCACAAGGCCCTGAGTTCGATCCCCGGCACCACAAAAAAAAAAAAAAAAAAAAAAAGGAAGGAACTTTCTATCCCTCAACTCCAGATCTTTGTTTTGTTCAACGTTTCATTTGCAGCAACTAGATTGCCACTTGGCAGATACTACATACAAGCTAAATTAATCTATTTCAAATCAATGAATTAACATTTTTCAAATAACTTGATTGGGAACAAGCATGTTGTCCTTTCCAGTCTGCAGAGTTAGAATACAGAATAGGATGTTTTTAAAAAGCCTTTAAGCCCTGCACCCAAAGACAAGGCTTCCCCAGTCTGCAGCACCCCACATCTCAGGCCGCCCCACGGAAGAGTGAGAAACAGCCTTGGCTGTATCCGTGTCGTGGCCGTGGACTGGGCAAACAAGGCACACTCAGCACCAAAACCACTGCCAGTGGCTCCTTGTGTACTCTTGGAATAAGTAAAAATGAGTTTCTACTTGGTGCAAAAGAAAGATAAAAATGCATATTTGGTGAAAATCCCCCTAAAATAAGTCTATACACAACATGGGATATTAAAGTACATTTTTTATTTAAAGAAGTTCCCAGACATACTAAAGAAGTGAGATGTCTGGCTCTGAGTTGGCTTTTTTTTTTTTTTTTGTGGGATTCCAAATACAGGATTGTATATTTTGTATCCCTATGTCTCTATTACTGATTTCTATTGGAATTTAATTATGGTGCAGTGTGTTTATGGCTCAGTGAATATAACTCTCAATGTGTTACATTAACTTGATCCGCTAGCAATATCTGCTGTCTCGTGGCTGGCTAAATATTTGAAAGAAAATCTATCTTAAAGAAATAAAATCTGCTCACAAATGTACAAACATTTTATACATACAAATATATGTATATATAGTGTGTGAGAGACAAAAAGATTTATATAGATATGTTCATTAAAGAGAAAATTTTGTGAACATATATAATACATATAAATCAAAAGAACATTTATAATATATGTAAATCAATTTTGATGTAGTTAGCATGTATATGCACATATATGTATGTATCCACACCAGATATGTATACGCTGTATATATGCATATATATGTAATGATATGCATATATATTATACACACATACATGTTGCTACCATAATATAAATTAATATATATTACATATAGTTTTATATATATTTTCTGTAATTAACATATAAATACAAATACATGCTAATCATAATATGTTTTAGAAAAGATATTATACTTTTTTAGGTAAGGTGTTTGGTTTTGTTTCTGGCTTATTTTGCTTTTATTTTAGCTCAGCTGTTTATGGCCAGTATGTATGGATATATTCTATAAATACTCTATATTCACAGCATATAGTACATAAAATTAATAGACATAAAATATAAATCCAGACCAAAATTTTGACTTATTCATGTGATTTTTAAAAGATATATGTAAATTAGCTGCCCTGAATTTAAATGAATTTCATCCATGTAACTCTCATTACAAAGATAAATTACATGCTTTTAATTACAACTCACCTACAAAAGATGACTTATCTCCATAAGTGGATTTGACATGTGGGTTACTTTCTATTGGGTTGCACACAGAAAAAGGATTTCATGGCATAGAAATGACTCAGTCCTAGTTGGAAGCTCATTGTTTTAGTGAGCAAGATCCACCAATTCTACATAGCATGAATGAATTTACACGCTATTCTTACAAATGTAAGAAATATAGATTTTTTGCAATTTATTTAGTGCTTTACAAACATTACAGATTATTATCTATAAGTAAGCCTAATATTTTATGATTTTAATTTTTCATAGCACTCCAGCACTACATTGTAATTTCTATTGATACAAACTGCAGGTTCTTTGGCAGCATTAACTCCTGCTAGTTTTCTTTTCTTTTCTTTTCTTTTTTTTTAAATAAGACAGTTTATTTGAAGACAGGAAAGGGGGAAAAGAAAGATGACAGACAACTACTTGGAACAAGTAGGGAGAAATCGAAAGTAAATTGCTCTGCTTTCATTTTTAAGAAGGAGCACAGGACATGTACGAAATTAAACCCAACTCCCATCTAGTCTTCTTTCTCTGAAATACAGAACACCTGAAAATAGCTGCCCTCGCTCACTACGTGTGCTGCCTGCACATCTGTAGCAAATTTGGCCTTTGACGACCAGAAAAATTTCTGGCAAAGCTCTTATTTGGCAGCTAATTTTTAAAAAGATATGTTTTAAATATACACATATTTCATCTCTTTCAATATATTTCAAGATTCTTAAAAACTTAAACACAAATTATATAGACTATTTTGGAAGATTCACAGGCCTAGTTCAAGATGATTTCTTCTAAAGTCAATTCCATGTAACCTGGAATAAACCAAGTGGCGTTTACTGGCAACTGTTTCTTTAACATAGAAAAGTAAATAACCAGAATACTATGAAATATACCAAGAGCTGATAATTCCACGTATAATCTGTGCATTTATTTATTATTAGGAAACATCTCCTAATTCCTCTCCATCCCTCCCTTTCTGGAGGGGTTTTGTCCATTACTCTATGTATTCTTTGAACACATGGTCAAACAGAGAGACAGAGAGAGAGAGTGAGAGAGAGAGAGGAAATCAGGGCTAGGAGATTCACAGATGTATCTCAGAGCGGTATTTTCAAGAAGCTGGAAAAGTTGCTAAAAATCTCAGAATGATAATTTGTTCAAAAACTAAATTTGATATTTTTAAGATTAACTTAGTTACATGTAAGTTGTTTAAAACGTGGAACAGTTTCAAATGAAGAGCCAAGTTTCCACTTGTAGAATTGAGTCAGAGCTGCCTGGCCAGGTGACTTCCTGGCATGACCTGCCATCCGGTCAGCTTGGAGTCACAGACCAGGGCTGGCACCCCATCACCTTCACATGCCCCGGGAAATGACATGGGGGTTTAGGACATAGAAAGGCCTTTCCTCAGCTGCTGATGGAGGAGCTGAATGAACCCCAGGGGAGACCGCAGTCATCCTGCCTCGGGGTGCTGTTCTGCTGAGGCAGGACTGTGGTTCCCATACGCCTGCTGGAGTGTGGGGCACCAAAGCTGGAACTGGCCGCAAGGGTTCATTTTCTATCGCAGCAGTTTTCTTAGAAACTTAATAGATCACAGCAGATTTTAGAAGGGGTGATTTACTGTCTTTGTAAAAGCCTTTCGATCACGCCATCATTGTTTGCCATTTTAATGACATGGTTGGACCTTTATCACATGTGTATTATTTGGTTTGTGCAGAAGTTCCTTCACAGGACTGTCAGCCCTAGAGTGGGATGAGATGTTTGTGTTTGAGTGCAGACTCTATTCCATGAGCCTACCTCACATCTGCAGAATGGATTAGGTTCCTAGTATATTTTCAGAGATTCTACATGTACTTCTTTGGTTCATTGATAAAATTAGACCACAGGACATAGTGAGGTCAGAAATTTAAGAAGAAAGTCTTTGACATTTAATAAGGGCTCTTGCCTTCCTCTGAGGTTCTTCTAAAATAATGATTTGTGTCTTTCTCACAGCTTCAATGTAAGCTTTTCCAAGGCCAGTGAAAAGCCTCTGGTTTTTTTCCTGGTTGGTAAATATAATATTGAGATCATTTATTTGAGTACTAGTTTCTCTAGTTCTTTTGTTTTTCATTACCACATTAAGTTACTCAAACTTAAATTATGATAAATTTTAAATATTATAATTTTACCTTAGACAACCTAAAGTATTTCATACATGAACTAAACTCAGGTTACTGATTTATGTGAAAGATGTGTTGCATATTTACAATTCCTTGGAACTGCTTATTACATTAAGGAAATGTCATCTTGTAATATCTATATAGTGCTCAGTAGTGGAACAGTATGTGGATTTTGTTGTAAATAGAAATACTTATGCATTTGCATAAGTTCACTTAAAGTTAACCTCACAGTTATTTTGATTCTGAAGTTATCTGCAGAAAGGTAAGGACACAGGAAAGGAAGATAAAAATGTATTACTCAGTTTTGTATTGCCGTAACAAAATACCTGAGACCAGCTAACTTTACAAAGTAAAGAGGCTGATGTAGCTCACAGTGCTGGAGGCTCGAGGACACGATCACCGGCTGGGCTCTGGGAGCGTCCCCTGGGGCCTGGGGTGGACGCCCTGCTGTCCCGAGGTCAGAGGTGGAAGCTGGATCGGGCTGCAGAGGCACACTCACAGGAGTGCCTGCGGCAGGCTGCCCTGAGCACCTCCTGAAGGCACACACCACCATGCGCTGCGCCTCGGCAGACCTGCAAGGACAGAGCGCAGGGCAGTGTGAGGGGCGGGCCGGAGCGTCCTCGCGCTTGGAGGGATCACTTGGACAGCAGCTTCTGGAGACTGAAAGAACAATTTTGAATCCCGAGCTCCACCTCTGTGGTGCTGAGAAATTACTTCATTTCATTCAGCATCCACATTGACTACAGGTGGAAGGCACACAGGAGGTGTCCTCGCCCCCTGAGCAGGTCCAGCTCGGGATGGTGGGACCTTCCCGGCCTCAGGAGGCCCGCACCCTCCCCGCGAGCCACCCTCCTCTCTCCGTGGGGACGCGGTCCTGCGGGAACTGCTTCCGCCCGCTGTCAGTGATGGTCCGCCGCGGGCACAGACAGCGCCCAGCTCCTGGTCACATGCGCTCTGGCCTGACCGCCCTCCTCCCTCTGGCTAAAACCATCTGAACAATCCCGCAGTTACACTGTTTTTTGATCTCTTGTTCTCTTTTATCCTCACTCCGCAGCCTCCAGGTCCTCAGCGCTTCCTGACCTGCACGGTTCGTTCTGAATCTACCAACTTCCTTCACTCCCAACAGTCACTCTTGATTCTTTTTCATTTTCCTTTTCATATACAGTGGACTTTCGCCTCTGACTCATAATTATTAGTCAAAAAATAAAACTAACAGCTTAATAATACAAATATTGCTTTTTACTCCTTGGAAAGATGACAAATGCTTAGATTCTTACGTCCCCCAACAAGATACATTTTGGATAATAAAATTCTTAGTTAATTTTGCCATGCAGGAATATATGTATTTGTGCTAATCCATTTAAATGTAACATTTCAAATGATTTCTAGGTACCGGTGTGCACATCCGTGATCCCAGCACTCAGAAGGAAGGAGGATTATGAGAATCACCCCAGACTGGGCTGCATAATGAGTTTGAGGCCAGCCTGGAATACATAGCAAGACCCTACCTTTAAAAAAAATTCACATGATTAAAACTTTGCAAAAAGTAAATATAGCTCTAATTCAAAAGTGTGGTACATTTAAAAGTTTTAAAACAAAAAAGTATAAGTATTTGATAACACAAAATTAAAGGTTTTCATCTGAAAAATATTTATGTATCAATACTTTCTAAACTGATGTTGATGTGCAAACTACAAATTTAGAGAAAAAGTTCGAGGGATTATGACAAATTATTATATCAATATATAAAAACATTGGATGCATGATTTCGTTATATTTTGAAAAATCATTAAGGACCCTAAAATGATTTGTTTATATTTATTAGTATATTTACTCTAACAAAAATTAAGCAAGATATTTAAAGATATTTATCAGCTCATTTTAAAAATGCAGTAAGCTGATCATGTGTGATCAGCGATACATATTACAAGGAAGTGTATTATAAGGAACTGTAATAATCTGATCATGTGTTATCAGTGATACATATTATAAGGAAATGTATTTCCAACACAAAAGAAACAGTGGGAAGCAGCACTGCCCTGTACTTGTGAGCAGGCCCTCACCGCATGCTCGTCCCTGCATCACACACCGCAGAGCGGGAGCGGGAGAGGCAGATGCCCTCCTCACATGATTCCAAAGTCGTTTTGACCTTGCAGAGTCCCTGAAAATTTCTTGAGGCTGCTGGAGGCTCCCTGGAGTAGATAAATTTCTGAGAAAGGTTGGTTTGGTCGAACAGCCAAACTAGGAGCTGGGATTAGTAAGTGTCACAGAAGGAAGGAAGAATGGGTGGGTGTAGACATAACAGTCACTATGGTCTCGAAGCCGTCAAGTTTATTGTTCTGCATGCATTCAATTTAGGTTAATCACATGCTGCTAAATAGAAACCTGCTTATGTTGTAAAATTGAAAAGACAAAATTATATGTTCAAACATATAACTGAAATATAAATGCAGTCAATTAAAATATTTATAGACACATTTTTTTAAATGGCTGGGAATATGATTTAAATAAAGTTTTGGTTAGCTTTCTCTTTTTAAGGATCGGAAGAAAAGATATGGAAATCGACCAGTTAGTGCACTAGGATGTATGTTTCCAAATGCGAAATACGGAAAGAGCGACAATCCAGTCCCGGGACTCACACTGAATTGTAGGCCAACAACTTATTTTCTTCCAGGACTCTTATTTGGCTCACTTAATAAATCAATTCTTTGTTGGTTGGAATTAGGTCCAGAATAGCTGTTTCCCAAATAATTCATTCCCTGTATCTTTGTTTGTTTGTTTGTTTGTTTTTTGTGGTGCCAGGGATTGAACTCAGGGCCTTGTGCTTACAATCCCTGTATCTTTGATAAATGGAATTTTCAATAACACATGTCAGGAGTTTGTCAGATGATGCGACTCTGCTGACAGTTTGGGCAGATGTCCTGGGCTGACTCTCCAGCTGCCACCCCGTCCGGCTTCCGAGGCTGTTGGTGATCTGTGTCTGGACACATCCTGGATTTCCCCTTCCGGGGCACACTCCCACGCTCCTGTTGCAGTTCCCTTTGTAGCTCACCATTACAGCCGCAGCACGTTTCCACACCTGCCTCAGTGAGCGAGCAGCTCTCTGGGGCAGGCTCCCTACTGGGCTCTAGAAAGAGCTCAGTCCTGTCCTGGAGGACTGAGCTCACGTACCACCTCTGTGGTTTGTGTGTTGCAGCCTGGTCTTTACCATGTCGTATTGCCGTGAGCATCTCTGCTACCGAAACCCAGATAAATATGTCAAAGTTAGTTGCTAGGAACATAAAATTACTAATGCAAATTCTATAGCTTTGTGAAATGATGTAAACACCAACGGTTAGCAGAATTCTATTGTAAATATAGGAAAAATGATCCAACATGACAGACCATGGAAACTTAGAGTGCAGCGTTTCACAAGAAGCGGTAACCAGAGAGTGTGACTGGGGGACTTCGCAGGACTGACTGGTCCTGGGTCGCTCTTGGTTGTGGCACACCTTTGTCAAGTGCTGAGCTGCATCTCTCTGAAAATTTTAGAACAGGTCTCAAATATGTCCTCCAGTTTTGTTGGTGGACCTATGACAAGCTGTACTGGAGATAATACATCAACACTTGTTCTCGGCAGTGAGAAATTTTTCTTTTGATTCTCTCAACCCTGCTCTGACCAAGGTACCATCATTCTGGTTACTTTACAGTAGCTGGGTGCTGGAGAGGTGAAGTAACTTGGTCCAGGCCATCCAGTTACTCAGTGGTGATGAAAAGCCCTGGGTCGTGGAGAGATCGACTCCAGACATTTCCTTCTTAACCCATAACGGTACCGTTCAGGACTGTGCCACAACACCGGCAGCTGCACTAAATACATAACTAAGAAAGGAAGGGCTGGAGGTGCACCACAGTGCTGAAGCATTGTCTAGCGTGTGATTCCTAACGAAAAAGGTAAAAGTCAAGCTATTTCAAAAAATCCTCAAACTATCGTAGAAATGGACACAGTCACCACCTTGCTCTCTCTTCTGAGGTCCTCTGCGTGGGAAGCAAGGATGGCAAGAGTACAAAGTCCTCTCCCAGTCCGTCAGTGACCTCGTGGGGCCTCGCCGGGTGCTGCGACTCAAGAGCTCGCTGTCTCCATCCACCTGAATTCACGATAAGTCTTCTCTGGATTCTCCTTGTTCCATGCGTATTTTTCCAGAAGACTTTACCTGCTCACGTGAGTCGTGGGTCACGGTCACAGGGCATCATCAGCGAGGAGCTTTACTGTGACCTCTCGCGTGACTACTCTCTGCTCACGCCCACACCTTCATTTCCTTGAATGTGCTGTCAGCTCATATTTAAACGACCCGATTACAATGTCCAGTAAAAATCAATGCACTAACTTGCACAGGTGCCCAGGGCAAAAACCAGGGCACGATTTCTTTACTGTGTCGAAATAGCCCTTCTTCCTTTTGTCTGATTTATTACACGCACACATTCTGCGCTATTTCTTCCACTCGGTGTACACCTTGCAAGTTTCTCAAGTCCCTCACCTGTGCGCCTCGGAAAGGCGCTCTCTCAGCACCTCTTGAGAACGCGTTTCTGGTTTATTTATCTCTCTTTTGGGTCCAAATCATCAGTGCACTTCTGTCATTGTGGTTGCAGTGCGTGACTAGTTTGAAAATTCTGAAAACAGGTTATTTCTCACTAAGATATAATCATTCCCTGCTCAGAACATTCCTGCTTCCCTTTAGCTTGCCGTTTCGCTTGTCCTTGATGTCTGCCAGGAGCTGGTTAATGCTAATTAACACCAGCCTTTGAAAGTAAATTAACTGTAAACTACCCAACCTCATAGTAAAAGGTCTCTAAAAATTATACAGAATTAATTAAATTTATCTTCAGTGGACACAATAAATCTTGGTTCCAGCCAAATCTACTAAGTTGTTTGAAGGAGACTGGAGAGCTTACATTTCTTTCCTAAGTCTGCCAAGGAAATAAATCACATTGATTTTTTCTTTGTAAGACGGCACTTTTCTGTGATAATTAAATTCTATCTGAAGCATTTTCCTGGCGAATTCCTTATATTTGTCATGTGTGTTTTCAAGTCTTCTACCATTTTTTTTTTTTTTTCTGGTGCTGGGGATCGAACTCATGGTCTTGTGCTTGTGAGGCAGGTGCTCTAACCACTGAGCCAAATCCCTAGCTCTTCTACCATTTTTGTGTCTGGTTAATAGTATATTAACTGAAAAAATTATTATCACAAACAATGTCTTTGCCCTTCCTGGCATTTTTATATACATTGGTTTCTCTTTTCACTTGCTTAAGCGTCCCATTGTCCTTCTTTCCTTACCTACTTTTGCTCATTGCACATTTACTTACCTCATGTCTCAAAACTTGATGGTTTGTGTCGGGAGCCAACAATAACTTTGCCAAACCAGCAAGCCATCATAGAAAGACTTCAGTGTTACACCGCATACACGCCCATTTCTCCAGATTACCTTCACCTGCTGAGACAGGGAGAATTTTAAGGAAGCGATCCTGGCTCTCTGCCTGCAGCCTGGGTGGACAGGGTCCTGAGGCGAGCAAGCTTGTTTGTACTTCAGAATAACAGGCCTGGCTGGCAGGGCCCCAGGTCAGAAGCTTATTCTGTACCCTTCTCCCTGTACCCATTTCCCTGTCCTGCTAGTTCCTGATAATAACACAAGCTGACGTGGCCTTCTGATTATGTTTTGTGAGTCGTTTACCTTTGTTTCAAATGACTCAGCACACTCCTTTTATACTATGCCCAGCTGAAGCTTATAAGTGAAGATTGCACTGAGGCCTATAAATAAAGATTTCGCCTTCTGGGGTGGCCATTTTGCTCTCCAGGCTGATGGCTCTCCCAGTTCCAGCTCTCCTGTGTGACTCTCTTCTTTTTGTCCCCCACCGCTCCTCTGCCTTGCTGGGCTCGGCCATGCAGGTGACAGCAGGTTAGTGACATTGACCACCAAGTTCTAGTTGTGATTTGAGCAGTTTAATTTCATCCCCTTACTGTTAAGCAGGTGACAGCCTGCTTAGCTCATTCCCACCTGTTTTCCTCTGACTTAGCATTGCTGGTTAAGTATGTTTATGAATCAAGGAAGTCCGTTCGGGGCATATTTCTCACAGTGAAATTTATAATAAAAATATGAAGTTGTAAAGTATTTTCAAGTATCTAAGTAAAAAGATAAAATCAGATGTAAGCTAAATTTCATTTCCTAACAAAATTTCTAAAACGACATTTATAGCTATACATTGTTTTTAACTTGGGCTTTTAAAAAATTGCTGTACATTGTGATAGCTGGCCCAAATATGTATAGTTTACTGGATTTCCCTTTGTGGTCGAGCTGAGTTCGGAGAACCTGCATACTAAACGACATACGCTAGATCCCTCCCAACACGTGCTGGGGATATGTGTGTACGGGAGAAGCGTCTTTATACTCTTGCAATTACAATGTCTTTCTGTGTGACATCTGAATCGAGCAAAGTGAGGATTCTTTTAATTAGTCAACATGAAATAGAAGAATGTGCTACAGAATGATGGCAGAGGACAGAGGTAGTTGTGCAGACCTGTGTGGCCCTCATGCAGCCTTCCATCAGCAGGCTTGTGAGGCCCTTACGGTTTACCTGGCAATGTCTCTTTGTCTTCTAACTTGAAGGACCTCAACCACAACTTGATTTCAGAGATTATCTTACCTACGAAATAGTAAGAAACTTAAAAGAATGTGAGCAGCCTTATTAAAACTGAATTTTTTATTTTTTAAAAACCAAGGGTCATAGTAGGGTAAATCTTATTTGTATTTTCTGAAATTGATGAAAACTCGAAAATAAAAAAAAGTAGCTAAAACTGAATGACATGAACAAAATCCTTTTATAGTCACCCTTTCTGGCAGGTGCAATGCTTACTTTATATGAAAAAGTCACTAACTTTTCAAACTGCATATTTTTCTCATTAAAATGTATGTTGTAAAAGTCTTGATTTCATAATGATTTGGTTTCACTTTAGAGAACTCAATTTGTGTTCATTTAATAGGCTTCTATAAATCACTGGTTTTAATTAAGAAAACACATTTAAGAAAGTTATGTTTAAAGATACTTAAGTTTAACATGTAAGATTGAGACCATTTTCTTATAGTCAAGATTAAAAATTAGAATGCTATTTGTATCCTTGGAATTAGATTAAATGAACAGTGTCTGCTTTAGCATTTAATTATTATATATATTTTAGAAGACGTAAAACTAATTAGCATTGAGGTATAATAAATAAATGGCTGCCTCAGTTCTAAGTTATTTTTCAAAAATGAAAACTAAAGTTTATATAATGCACATACTATAATATATAATATCAATATAAGCCAAATTTACCCCTAAAGGAATTATGAAAATAAATCACTATAATAATTTTCAAAAGAAAAAACATAATATATTTAATATTCAAGGATTTATAGTATTTATTTGCACAATCATTAAATAAGATCTATAAAACACAATCCATAAATAGAAACACTGGAAAGATTACTACAATACTGTCATTTCTTGTTAAAACCATTTCTGGAGATTTTACTCAAGATTTTAAAATTTCAGCCTAGGATATTTTCATTATTTCCACTTACACAGTAGGGAAGGCCATGGACACATCATGTCAACCGGGTTTGGCATTCATCTCTCATTGTGAGGGAATATTCATTAAGAAACCATATTCTCAAATACTTACAAATTGGTCTTTTGTTCCTGATACTTTGTCTAAAACATTTTACTGTTTTTCAATTTTCTCCCTAGTTTTGATTTTCTAGATTCAGCAGGCAGAAGTTTTTCTGAGTGGAGACAATATGATAGGGAACTTTGGTCTACTCAAAAATAGATTATACTGACAAATTACTGATAATACTAATGTAAATGTTAGTTGTTTATTTCATATGTTAAGGCTTTCTAGAAAATATTTCTGTAGGTTCTTATCATCTAGATATTACAAAATCCACCTCTTGTTTCCCTTATCAATGTTAGCTGTTGGAATTTTGAGTTTACTATTCTGTTGCCTCTCTGTTCCGTGATACGTTAATAAGCAATGTATGTGTATGCTTCATGTGTGGGTGATGAATTCTCCTTGTTAAAAACATACTGTCTAAAGATCCTTTGTGTATCTGTATTACATCACAGCGATATTGGTTGTAACTAAATATAAAATTACAGTAATAGTAGATAATCTAGATGCAGGACATCTAGATTATTTTTTCACTTTCAGCACAAGGCAAAGAAGAGGGGACATTCTTTTGTCTGGAGGAACAGTGTATCCACACTTGAAGACAGGTTGCATGTCTAGGTTAGTGAGTGAACGAAATCATGGGATCCCACGGAATGGCTGAGAAATTGACCAGAGACCAGGACTTCAAAAGCAGCTCTGTTTTTGTGTAATAAACTTGTGAAATATTAAAACAATTCCTGCTCTCCTAGTATGGACCTTCTGCTGAGGAGAATTCCATTCTGTATACTTAATTTCCCTGAGAATATAACTGGAAATGATCTCTGTTCTTGTCTAGTCATCAAGGTCTGGTATGCAGATGTTGTGCCACATTTCATCCCAAAGAACTTACAATGAGAGAAAACCTTATTGCATGACTTGGTTGGGAAATTAAACTTTGTTGTGATCAAAAGAATAATAAGGCCACATTTTCATATCATTTTTTGTGGAATGACCTGCATTCAGTAATTATGAGATATTTCTTAATCTCTTTCATCTCCCTACCAAATACCAAGTATACCTTTAAATGTTCCTCATTGGGTATACACATATATATACACAAACTCAGAAAATAAGGCATTTGTGAAGAATCACATATAAAAGAGCCAGTATCATATTATTTTTTGATTACCATGAAATGAACTTGATAAAATACCTTTTTATTCTCCTTGAAAGCAAAATAGTTCCAATACTATTATTTTGTGTCTATCAGTATTTGGTTTGGTAAAGTCTATTATGCATATGATGTAGCATAAAGTAAGACCTTCATTTACATATATATGCACACATATATATACTTTAGAAAGAATCTGTTAAATTTTCCAGAGAAGAACATAAAAAAAGAAATGAAAGGAGAAGTGGAAAATAAATGAATGAGAGAGTGGTCCAGGGTCCAGATATATACATTATTAAAATTAGTAGTAACATTTATTTTAATGATATATAACACTTGTATAAAAAGAGAAATAACATATGATTTGTTTATTATAATAAGTACAAAGCCATTTTACCACTTCAAAAACTATCATTAATTGATTCGAACACAAATTTTGCTCTAAATTTGCTTCACTGTGTAGAACGATTCGAGAATAAGAACAACTTTCTATTGGGGGTGATGCATTACCAATATGCCCTTTGGCATACTGCTTTATGCCCAAGAAATCTGTGGATTCGTGATTATATTATTATAAATTCTGCTTTAATTTTTAAATGTTTACAGTATGATTCTATTTGATAACATGTTATTTTCAGCTAAAATACAGTGACATTTTTATTTCTCCATTTTTTTCAGTGCATTAAGCTTAGAGTAGATGACTTGAGAATAAGCATTAGGGTGTAGAGATAACATATGGTCCCAATAGGTAACTGACACATGAAAGGAGAAAAATGTGATTTAATGATGCTATTTCAGTATTTGTAACTTAACATATGGTTTGAGAAGAAGATAAAATCAGCAATCAGCGTGGACCTTAAAATTCTGGACGAAACTACTGCATAAATGAATCTCCATGTTTTATGACATTTTAACATTGAGATTATCGAGGTTTTCTTACCCTTTCCCAAAAACACGCTGTGGAAAAAAGAACTTGATTTCAGATTCCGTAAATAGCAGAATATGTTAGTTTCTATTCTCATGTGATGAGGGAAATGAAACACTTTTTCTCCATATTACACATTAATTTACTCATCTATATTGATCTATGATCTACCCTCTCAGTCTCCTGCCACTATATAACCTGTGGTGTGTGGGATACAGAAATCTACTGGGCATCTGGAAACATACAAAGGAATCATTTATCTCATAGAACTGAGTTTCTCATGTTAAAACTTGCTATTTCAGGATCACATTTCTTTCTTTTTTTTTTTAGACTGTTCTGAGAATCTGTACAATCAATGTCCAAAACATCTCTATGATATATAAAAAGAGAAAAGAGGATGTGTGTGTGTGCATTTGTGTGTATATAGTCACTACAAATTAGATGCATGTCCTTACCAATACAAGCATTCTTAGCCGCTTCTCGAAAATGACATATTCTTATAATAAATATGTTCGGATATAATGAAACTGAATGAATGACATGGTTCTCCAACTCTAAACTCCTGGCTTCCAGATAGTCTCAGATGTTTTCTAGGATGCAGTAGAATATTATGGCAGAGAGTCCCTCACTCTTTCCCCACAGTATAGGTGCATCTCATAGCCACGCGCATGAGGCGTCCCACTTCTTGGGCTCGCTTTTGGCCCTCAGCATACTGCCCGGTCAGAAAGAACTTCCGGCCTCACTGTAAAAAGAGCTCTTTAAGTGACTGCTTTAATTTTCACAGTGCTATTTTCTAGGTTAAAGGATGAAAGGTATCATGAGGGACCGTATTAAGGAAAAAAACCTTTCCATTTCTAATGGTGCATTTTGAAAACTGAAGTGCAGTTGGGAAAGGCAAGAAGCCGGGTTAAAGGCCATCTTAGTCTCTAGAAATGTTACCATCGACCTTGTGTCAGCACTGGAGTGCATTTCTGCTGTGCAGCCTTCTGATACTTGGCAATCTCAAAAATATTTTACCTGTACTTCAGGCAGTTTATGTATGTGTGCACTTACGTCTGTGTGTATATTTGTATGTTTGTAGGTACATTTGTATGTGCCTGTATTCATGTAACTGTACTTATACTCTTAAATTTTATCCTGGAAATAATCTGGTTTTTATGAAGGATCACAAAATATGCACACTCTACCTTATTTTCATTTCTTTTTCAGCCACCAACAACTCTTCAAAGACATTAAGTGTCAGGGCAGATCAAATTGACAACATTCCAAAAGTTACCAACAGTTTTGGAAACAATCAATGAGAGATAAAGATTTGGGAAGTTCAAGTCTTGAAAACAACAGCTGCGGTGGTTATGGACTTAAGTCTTCGTTGGCACAATGGTGCTCTCGATTATTCTTTGGTTACTAAGCAACATTAATAATGGTGCTTCCTAAGAATTATAAATTTAGCATTTAATGTAGTGTAGGAGACGTATTTTTAAACAGGGTAAATTAAAAATTGTGAATTATGTACATTATTATTAGTTAACACATCCTCAAATATGGATAAATACAAAATGAAATGACCTAGTAACAATATCTGTGCAAATATGCTTTGAATCGTTGCCCTTTGACCCGTTAGGGTGAACGTTTAATTGCCATGAAATTATGTTCTTCGGTTTTTATAAAGGTGAAGATACTGAGCTGCATGTTTTTGGATTAAAAGTTTCCACATGTCTCGTGGTATTGGGGATGGACCTCGGACCCTTCCTGCAGGGCTACCCCCCATTCCATTTTTAGAAGTTTTTATTTTGAGGCGGGCTCTTGCCAAGTCACTGTGTTACCCTTGCTCGGCTTGAACTTGCTATTCTCCGGCCTCATCCTCCCAGACTACTAGAACTACAGGTGTGCCCTTCCCACCTGGCCTAAAAATGTATTGTGATTGAATTAAAAATACATAAATGTACCAAAGCAGTGATAATTTACTACTTTATGATGATTAAAAGAACACAGCTCTCCCACCCCCTGTCCTTCCCAATCACCCGACTCAGTCCTAACTATACTGTGTAGGGAAGCTGCTGAGGAGCGTTAGGGGGCAGAAACGGAAGTGGTGCGGTCTGAGTGAAGACGATGGAGTAAAAGGGAAGTATGACTTGATATGAGGAACATTAGCATCTGAATGACCTGAAGTGTAGAGACCAAGACACACAACGGAAGGTCACGGAAACATATTAATGCGGAGCCCAAATAAGGAAGTAGAGTCTGTTACAGTGTAGATTTCCGGTCAGTGCAGCAGAATGGCCACAAGACTGAAATGCGGAACACGAGTAGATCAGTCTAGGGAGATTCAGGGTACGGAAAATGTTCTTTCCAATCTGGACGGACTGATGCTTCCTGAACGTATCACACTGTCGGCTGGGTAAACAGGAGATTCTGCTGTGGGGGAGCCAGGCTGGCGTGGACGGAACACAGATCTCTCCTACGGCCCTTTCCCGCTGTCCGCGGGGTCTGCCGCGCGCTCTCACAGCCAGCCTCCTCCCGTCCTCTCCCATCCCGCAGAGGCAGGAAACCCTTTCTGACCTCACGTATTCGCCCACACCATGGGCTTTAGGCTTTTACTGGACAATTTTCATGCTGTAATTTATTTAACTTTTCTGTTTTTTCTTAAATTACTATATTGGTCTGTTTTTTTCTAGAATTTACTCTCTGTGGGAGCAGGGCATCTATTTTCAAAATTCCTTTGTATCCCCAGCACCCAGCACAGCTTGAGATATCGCATCAGCTCAAAATTATTTGCCAGAAAAAAAGGAAAGAAAGTGTGAAGGGGTGGAGGGAGAAAAATAAAAAGGCAGAATTGAAGGTATAAGCCTATGAAGTGATTAAGGAAATAAATGAAAAACAAGAAGCTGGAGAAATACAAGAGCTTCAAAAATATGAAATAGATCCTATAATTCCAATACAGGGAAAAATGCTTTAAAAATTAAGTACAAAATACATGGACTAAGTGAACAACTCATTTATGCAGTGTGATGAATTATACAACTTTGTGATATACATACACGTGTACAATACACCCCCCAGCATATCCACCAACAAAAGGAAATGCGTAACATTTGCAGAAACCTCAAAGATTGCTTCGTGCCCCTTAGCAGTCAGCAGCCCCCAAATCTAACCAGCGTTCTGACTTAGCACTCTGATCCCTGTTTCCCTTCTGTGAAATTCTTAAATGAAAACACACAGTGTGTTGTACTGGAGTCTGGCTTTTCCTCTACATTATAACTGTGAGATTACTTCAGATGTTTTGATTATTATTTTTCTTTGAAGAAAGTAATAAGCTATAAATCTCAAAAAACTTTCAGAAATTTTAAATGATCATTCTCTCAGAAATAATTTCCTCAGCACAAAAGGAAAACCAAAACCCTAGTTAATGCTGAGAGAATTTGTGTTTTGTAATCTGTGTGGGAAAACTAGCCTTACTTTGGGATATGTATTAACAAATATTTAGAATTTTCTCATAATATTCTCATTAAAATGATTGTCTTAATGAAATATCCTAGTCAATAAATATTATTTATCTCATTGTAGAATAAGTTATGAAGATTTTAGAAAGTCACATTAATGTTTTTGACAGTGGGATTTGTCTTTCAACGGTATTCTAATTGCTTTTTAAATACAATTTATTTTTAAAGCAGATTTATGTTTATAGAAAAATTCAGCACAAAGTACAGAGTCCACCCCCACCCATATTCCTGTGCATAACGAGCTTCCCTTACTCCCCGCATCCACATTAAAGTTGCATTCAGCTGTACTGGGGGACAATGTGCATATAATAAGTGCACCGGTTTCCAGCACGGACAAGTTCATATGATCAGCTACCCCACAGTCATGGCCTGGGACACATCTGTCATCCCAAAAGTTCCCTTATGCTCCCTCACTTCTCTGACTGCCAACAATTCCTCTTTGTAAAACTAAAGTTTTACATTTCCTAGAACTTCATAAAAATGGACCACAGAGAATAGAGTCTGGTGACTGGCTTCTTTCACTGATAAAATGCTTTTAAGAATCATAGTTGTGTACGCACGCTCTCTATTTTTATTGCTAAAGCAGTATTCCATTGTTTGTACATGTGGCTATATCACAACTTGTCGAGCTTTTCAGCAACTGATAGAAACTCGTTTGATTGTATTTTATTCCTACTAAGTAAAGCTGCTAAAAGTTTTTGAATGCAAGTATTTATGGGAAAATTTATTTCTACTACTTTTGGGTAATTATTTCGTGCTTAGATTTCTGGGCTGTGCAGAGAATTCTGTGCTTATCACCTAAGAAACCCCCAGCCTGTTTTCCCAAGTTTTTACACAGTTTCACATTTTCCTTAGTAATACACATGAATTCCACATCCTCATTCACACTCGGGACTACCAGTGTTCTTAGTGTTTGTCATAAAACAGTGCACAGCAGCGACACATCTGGTTGGTATTTTACCTTTTCCTACTGTCTGGTCACAAGCACTTATTTGCCCTGTGTGCTCTTCCATGAAATCCTATGTAAATATTTTCACACTGTGTAAATAGAGTTGCCTTATATTTAGCTGCAGGAGTCATTTGTGGTTTGGATTTGTGTTTTGAAATTATTTCCTCCTGGGGACTGCTTTGCCTTTTTATTTTAACAGTATCTTTCTAAGAGCAGAAGTTTTGCATTTTGAGTTAAGTCCCAAAAGACTGACTACTTCTTTGCGACCTTCCACTGTGGATGATGGAAATATGATCTGTGATCCATTCACTGCAGATACTCAGGGGTGTGTTTGTCCCTGAGTCGTCTACTCTCACACGAGTAGGGGAGTCAGCCAGTGACCTATGCAGATTAACTGTAGAGGAGAGGAGGTCTCTGGTTTTGTCTGCACACCTCGCTCCCCTCCAGGACTCCAGACAGCAAAGTCTAGTTTCTCTGGCCTTTCAGAACTTGGTTCTCTATGTCCTCAACCGAGTAAAAGCTGTGTCTTAGGCTTGAGCCCTTTCTCTGCACCACTGTCTGGAGGCCCCTCCCTAGCAGTAAATGGCAACCTGCGCAATTCCCTGGCAAAGTCCCGCCCTTAGGGACCGACGCCTGGGCCATCTGCCGCTCCTGTCTTCAAGCCGTTGCTTCATGTGCTCTATGATTTGTTGTTCCTCCTAGCTGTTTAAGGCAGAATGGCAAATCGCGTCTTTTTATACCACACTGACCGGAAGAACCAATCTTAATCTTTCAAAATGTTGTAAATATCAAAATCCATATTGAAAATATTGACAAACATTTCTATCTGAACAAATTGTGAGGCCGGTAATATCCATATTTTAATATAGTCAAAAGAATCTGTTGTATAATTATCAAGACATTTTCATAATAGATTACTTCCTTCTTAAAACATTTCCATGTGGAGTCCTATTTTCTTTTCTTTTTCAAAGGACTGGACCCAGGACCTCATGTGTGCCAGGAAAGTGCTTTGCCTCTGAGCCTTGTTTGCACCCCTAATTTTCAGTTGTATTTTGGGTACTCCACCTCCATGACTTGCATTTGTCAACTTTTTATTGCGATCTTTGCCTGGCTGTGCCATGAACATATTAATGACTACTGCATGTCGCAGTATCCTCATTAGACCTGTCTGTCCTCAGAGGGTCACAATTTGGTAGAGGGAGAGGCAAGAGTCACTAACCTGAGTGTTTTATGTATGCCTGTGTGGTACTTGGGATCAAACCTAGTGCTTTCTGCCACTGAGCTACATCCTCCGCCCATTATTTGAGCATTTGTTTGACTAACTGGTTGAATTAAATTACCTTTAAATTTTATAGCTGCCCAGCTCAGTTACATGCAGCATTATGTGGTCATAGACAGTTTAATCAAGCCACTTTGCTTAATTCTCCATATGGTCCCCCAAGGACGACTTTCTAGAATGACACTGGGTTATAATCACTCTGCTTGCAGACCTGCCAGTGTGTACCAGGAGTACGAAGTTTAAACTTCTCCGTGTGATAGCCAAGACCTATCGCTATTTGGCTAGACTTTCCTGTTTCAGTTTCATCTTTCTCTCCCCCTACTCATGAAAGGTAGTATAAACTAGTTGTGAGTTTATGGGCTCCAGGGTCCAGATATTTTTATTTTTAATGATACGTTCATGCAAAATTTACCAAGGTAGGGTGATCTCAGTTTGGGACACTTAGGCAAGGGCAAAGGTGAGAATGCAGGTGTGTTTCTCTAAGTGTGTAATGTGAGGTCTGCCACGTGAAAGTTCTCCTAAATTTTGGTTGATGGCGTTGTCATCTATGATTAGCCATGGTCCATGAGCATGCTAAGCACAGTCAGAAGGCCATAATTTTACTCATGTAATTCCCACTGTTGCTAATGCTCTTCGTCATTCTTGGGCCTGATAGAATTCTTAACATCACTCAAAGCCTGGCTCAAAAACCATCTATAATCCTTAACTCACAGTTTACTGGTAGAATTATTCTTTTCTTCTTTGTATCCCAGTAACTTTATTTACTCTTCAACTATAAGAATGAGTTTAGTAACCAGTTATTTATACATCTAATTGTCAAATTTACTATACAGTATGTTCATTCACAAGATGTGGAAAATTTACAACTGAAGTGAGATATATTTACATATGGACATACATTTTCATGTATAAAGTTTTACTCATTCCTCTATTTGAAGACCTTGTTGTTCCTAAAAGTACATTTAGCTGGAAAAGAGAATCTGAAGGCCTGTACTGTTACTGTATTGATTTAATTTCTTGGTTACTATTGAAATTATTCAGGCAGACAAGCCTCTGCTGCCTGTCATGCCCAGTGTAGATGTTGAATAATCATGAAGATGGAACTGTAAACATTGAGAGTAAAATAGACAAGTTTTGATGGCTGAAAAGGACAAACTCATCTTTTTTTTGAAATCTGGGAAAGGCTTCCCTGAGGTGGAGAATGGTAAGGTAGTGATATAGGGGAAAAAATATAACTCCCAACCTGCTAGATGTCAGTTACACTGAGTTTGTGTTCCCCGAAGTCGAAGAATGAATTCTAAGGAACAAAGGAGGTTAAGAGTAGGAATTTTATTGGGAGAGAGAAAGAGAGCTCCTGAGAGACAGGAGGGGACCCAAGTGGGTTGCCAACGAGCCCACCCTTCAGGGGAAGTTTTATAGAGCAAAATTGTGAGGCAGGTACAATGTGTGTCAAAATGATGATTAACCAATAATAGTACAAGTGTAGTCATTTAGGTAATAGTGAGCCAATGGGGAAGAAAGTCACGTAGTAAATCAGCAAGGAGAGAACAAGGACATTCCAGAGTGAGCTGGATCCAGAGGTCTTGGTCGCCCACCTGGGTGACCTAGACTTTATCAAATCAGATGAATGTGACCTTCAGTTCATTGTTTATCCCTCAGCCTTATTTTGAGTCCTGACCTTCAGTGGATGAGCCTCCAGCCATAGTTGTAGCATATTCTCCTTTTGTGTATTGACTCCATGAGGGCCCAGCCCTGTCTGACTGCCTATAATATTTCTACCTTACTTCATTGTCTATAATATTAGGATTGTTTTCATGTGATTCTTTTATTGTTCTCTATTTTACTTTGGATGGGGCTATGTAATTAAGAATTCCAATTTATCATTTACATTCCAAATTTCTGATGGAAGTTTTTGTAATTATTCTTTTGTTTATACACTATTCAATTACCAGCAGAAAATTTAAATACTTTCCTCAAAAATATGTATGCATGATTGTGATGCAGGTTTACCAGAAATTATAAATTTAGTAATATTATAGTTACCTTAGCCCAAATCTTCCCTACAGATTTATATCTTCCTGAATCCTTTGAGATAAACCTATCTTGAACTTAGCATAATTCCTTGGTTTGCATGAATGACCTAGAGAATACATAAAATTGCTAGAGATGAAAAAGCCTTTAATCACAATGTTTTTCTCATCAAGGGTTAGAGATCTAATTAGATTATTAATCAATTCTAATATATTGTTTAAAGATTAGCCTAGGAAACTGTTACTTTATCATATTTCCTTTAAGATCAGTGAGAATTCAAAGTTTAGAATGACAGTCATATGAATATTCAATCGAATAGTCATTTAAGTGATTCACTGTAATGCTTGACTCATATATCAAGAATTATAAAAACATTAACTAAATATTTTTGTTCTACATACGATATGAACAATCTGACCATAATCTGTTACAATACATCATCATAATTTTTGAAAATATATTTCCTGGGCAAAGTTAAAATCCACTGAATTTTCTTTCTAAAGTGATTTCTTTAATCCTTCATGATGCATTCTTTAAAGATTCCATAAGTACAAATGTCCAAGCTAAGGCTTTGAAAATTGCTATGGAAATTGAGAAAGCAGAACACCATTTAGGAGTGTTCTTGGAATTCTTCTCTTTGCTGTATTTATCAAAGAAAAACCAAAATTTAAGAAGAGTCGCAGAATATTTTACCCTCGTGGTAATTGCATGAATAGGGCCCAAATGCCTCAATCAAAATAACCACCCTTATATTCTCCAGCTCCGGGCCTCATGTGCCCAGAACCACAACTATGGAGAGAAGTTTTACAAGCATCATTTAAGTCACTGTACCCTTTCCACGGTTCTTGCCAAACGTCTACACAGTAGGAACTATGAAGACGACTGCCAAAACCTCACGTTCCCGATATAGCTTCCAACAGCTGCAAACCCTTAAGCTTCAAGTGCAGCTGCCTTGAGTAGAACCACTGAAAGGACCCACAAAGGCAGATACACAGATTACATATGTTCAATAACTTCAGTGCAATAAGAATATGTGGTTGTATTAAGGCCATTAGACAGGAGGGAAATTGCACACGCCGTCTCTAATTGACCTTCCTGCAGGCACTGAGCTCCTGTATTGTGCCTCTATTAGTCTCTAAATCATCTACTTTTGTTAGGATCCCATACTCTTTCAACACACAAACCCACACAAAATAGAAGGCAATTACATTGGCTCAGTTCATGCCTGGTCTCTGGTTTGCAGTTTTCCAAGGGCGTGCCATCTGAATGGTTAATTCCTGAAAAGTCTACAGCCATTCCTGGCACTGAATTATTACTAGGAATCCAATATATGTGACATATATACCAAATCGGAGAATGGAACCTACCGCAGACATCTGATCTGCACTATGTAAAAACAAAGAACAAATTCAAGTAAAACCTCACATCTGATGAAAAAAACCTAAAACATGTTTTTCTTCCAAGTTTTGAAAACTAGATTTGGCTGTGCTGTGCTTTGGTTCAGACCAAAATAAGTTCAGCTAATACTTTAAAAATGTTTCACCTTTCCTTTGAAAAATGTTAGAAAACTGGGCATCTGAAAATTTCTTTTTCTGTTCTTTCAGCTTCTAACATTTTATGGTTAAGTGAACATTACTGGGCAGGACCATGCAAAGTTCAAACTGACATTTAAAGACTTTTGCCGTTTTTATGGCCATCGCCTTGTTGAATCCATATCTCTGCACTTGAGGATAATTACCCGGGCCTCATTTATGCCCAGCTTCTGTACCTAACTTCCTGTTTCTTCAAATACTCATCATTACAGGCAAAGGAAAAACCCTGGAGTTAGAGATAAAGCAAGGCTGGAGTAACTTACACGTGCAGTGATGCTAAAGTGTGTTTAAGTTCTTGGCCATCAAGAGTTTATGAAATGTCACAGGGGTGAAGATTGTGATAATCAGAGCTAACTGCGTGTCCTCATGCAGCAGAGGCAGGCTGTGAGAAGTTGAGATAACACACAGATTTGGTTACTGTAGCTGTATTAATGATTGTCTTTTTCTCTTTTGCATTATGTAAGTACATAATCCTCACTTATGCCATATTTACTCCCTGCCACTGTGATATTTAGAATATTTCCAGTATTTCATAATTTTGTAAATATACACACTTATTTTATTACATATTGTTTGTGGTCATCTGAGTGTCATCTTGCAATGAACATCTTTTTGAGTGAAGTTTTTTGTTACATTCAGGTTAGTACAGCTTTCGATGGGGCTTTGGCGAGGTCCATTATTCCTGACTTTTGGGTTCGTCACTGAGCTCCAGTTGAAACTCTCTCCTACCAGACAGGCTGCTCTCCCTGAAGTCGTTTCTGTTGAACACGACGAGGCAGTCCAGTATATTTTTGTTCTTTCGCTGAGAGTGCATGTGGCTGCATGTACGCCTGAAGGAAGTGCACACTCTCCCTTTACCACACCAAATGCAATGAGGAGAATGACCGCAAGCCCGGCGGCTCCTTCTGCCTCCAAAGATCTAGGGAGCGTCTCACCAAGGAGTTCCCAGCAGCCAAGAATGCAAGCTTGCTTCACTGACATCGCAGCACAGTGATCCCCCCTTCCGAAGCATTCAATGTTACGCTGAATCCAAACCGCTACTCAGTGAACTTGAATCTTGAGCTATGAAAGACTCAGTGCTCCTTGGGCTTAGCAGTCTGTTGGGGCTGGAAGTACCTCGAAACTGCCAACTGAATGAACAGAGTGTGGCGGGAATGGGTGATTAGCCAAAGAGCTCAGTGGAAGACAAGATGGGAAGTACCCGTCTTCTCTGAGGATAGGTTCTTTGCTTCAAAACATCTGCCTCAAGGAATAGAAAATGCAGATGCAGATACATATGTGGACCTGTGTCACTGGGGTTTTGTGTTTGTATATACTGCATACAAGTGCATCAGCAACAATGTGATAGCAAGATTACACGTAGTTTTATTTTTCTCTTGCCAGCTATTTTGGAATTTATTAACATATAGTATTAAAATAACTTACTGAATTTGGTATCAATAAAAATAACTATAATGCATTAATGCCAACTATGTGATAGATACCTCCAGTTTCTATATGTTAATCAACCTCTCCATATTCTGGAGTGATATATTTTTATCTCTTTTTCCAAGTAAATAAACTGAGTTTAAGAAGTTAGAATCACCTTCCCCAAATCACCTGCTGAGCCAGGACTCCAACCTTGGCAGTCTCTACCACTCCTCAGTCCTAACCACAGCAATGGTCCACTACTGAAGCAATGATAGTTTGAAGTCTATCTTTTGAAGGTGGCGTGGTATGGAAAACAACCATGTCATTCTTAGAAAAATGATATTTAGCTTAGACTTCCTGGAGGCAAATTAGGTGGTGCCTAACTTGTCCATACTTAACATAGACTATTTTACAAAATGACAAGACATACTCATTTCCTTAGTAAAGTAGGTGTCTGTGTGTGTGCACTAATGCATGATGGAAATATTTATGGTCCTCTCCTCCACTTCCTCAGGCTCGTTTCTCACTAACACGTTCTCCTAGTGGAAGCAGGTCTGTGCGCGTCTCCAGCCCGGGGCTGCTCCTCTGCCAGCACATTTCTCCCACAGGCTCGTGGAACACTGTCCTTCTGTACGCAGAGAAAATGGAGGTTGTGAATTGCAGTTCATGTTTTCATTCTTGCTTTGACTGAACATCTGCTCACCCAGGACCAGCGTTGTTAGCTCCATCTCCTCATTACTATGGTTACCGGGGGGTAGGCTCCATTTTAGGCCTGTATCTATTGGCGCGTGGCCATCCTCTCTTGAGGGAAGAAAGAAAAAGTTTTCTAGAGCCAAAATGGCCTTCTATTCAGTAAATATGGTAATTTTTGCCTGTGCTCAGTTTCCACCCATCCCCTTTCCTTTTATGTTTGGTGTTCTTCTGTTAAGAAAAGGATCTTTCCATCCAACATTTTTTGTGTGGATTTAACCACACGTTTTCTACTTAATTACCTTCACTGTTTTGAAAAATTTCTCCTTAATTGCACTTATATAGGATTCGTTTCTACAGTCATTGTGATATTTACATGTGACAGTTGCCTGCTTCTATCCCTCTAAATATGGTAACAAGGAGGAAGGCGTTTGAAATTTCAAAATGAAGATCAGGATGGAACTAGATTTTCGCCACCCTGTAGATTTGAGCTCTCCCGTAACATAGTTAACAGCACCATGTAACCATGGAGCGCGTGGACTGTGCTCTGTACAACCTAAAGACTTCATAAGAAAAAAGATGATAAACTACCTCAATAACTTTTGCCTTACTGCAAGTTGAGCTAATATTTTTATGTTATGTAAGATTAATATATTATTAAAATTTATTTCATCTTTTAAATTATTTTTAATGTGACCGATAGGAAATTTAAAATATAGTCTATAACCTACATTGTATTTCCATTAGTTCTGCTTTAGACCATATCTGAAATTTGGTATGATATCAGTAGAGACTATAAGTAGTATATTTATGAACCAAGATTATTTATTAACCAACTATCATGTCCTTGCTTAAATGCATGTCTCCATAGGTCAAAATGTCTGTCATTTGCCAGGTATGGTGGTGCACTCCTGTAATCCCAGCACTCAGGAGGCTGAGGCAAGAGAATCCCTGCAAGTTTGAGGCCAGCCTGAGCTACACAGTGAGTTCAAGGCCAGCCTGAATTACACAGTGAGACCCTGTCTCAAAAAAAAAAAAAAACCTAAACCCCAAAACTGTTTAAATTCCCAAGGACAAATGCTAATCACATAATCTTTACTTTCTAATAGGACTAAGTATATTGTGGGTTTGTATAGTTAGGTAGACAGATTGACAGATAAGTGACTAGGTCAGCCCATCTTCTTCTCTCTCTCACTAACACATATCAGTGACATAATTTCTTAGTTGAGCTAATAAATTAGAGTCTTCATAACTATGATATATGTCCCAATATAAAACTATGATTTTTATCAGGGAATAAAATTTTATAGTCAAAAGAGCATACAACAGATTTGAAGAATAAAGTCATGAAACTCATGATGTTTGGTATGTAAGAGGGATGGAAGCATCAATATATCAACTTATGTACAAATGTAATTATATCTATTAAGCAAGCCTATTGTTTTAGTTTCCATATGGAAATATCATTCATAATAAAGAGTGGGGTAAAGGAAAGAATTAATAGGAAATCCTACAAATTTAGATAAATTCTCCTCATCATCAATCTATAAAATAGGTACAAATTATTTCAAATAATAGATGTTTTCATAGTGAGTTTGATAGTATGGAAATATTAAAATACATGTAACCAGAAATATAAGTATATATCAAATATTATGAATTGTTAATATATTTTAGAAAGGTTTTTAGCATAAAAGTCAATATAAAGTAAATATTACATTGTAAGCCAGGGATTATGGTTTAGTTGTTTAGTGTATGCATTACATTAGTCAGCTTTCTCACTTTCTCATTGCTGAGACACAGTATCCAACACTCGCAATTTAAAGGAGAGCTTTAATTAGGCTCATGGCTTCAAAGGATTCAGTCCGTGTTCTGCTGTCTATAAAACAGACACATCACGGCTAAAAGGCATGGCAGTGCACAGTGGCTCAGTTCATGGTGGTCGGGAACCAAAGCAGGAGAATAACACCAGAGAGGGAAGGAAAAGGGACCGAATAAAGTACCCAAGGTCAGCTCAAGGACCCAAGGACCCAAGGAGACCCTCAGAAGCATACTATAGTAGGCCTTTCTGCTAGGCATTTCTTGATCCAATGAAGTTGACAGATCAGGACTACAAGTCATGTTCATTTAATGTTATTTGTATTATTCTATTATTCATTTATTATTCTAAACACACAAGTTTTATGGCAAATTTGCTCACTCATTGTCTTAGTTATTTTTCTCTTGTTGCTGGATCAAAATACCAGACACCCATAGTTAAGGGAAGATAGATTTGTTTGGCTCACAGTTTGTAGAGGTTTCAGTCCACAATCAGCTAGGTCTGAGGCAGGATGGCCTGGCAGAGAGACAGAAGGCAGCAAGGCAAGCAAGAGAGCAAGCAAGAGGCCCAACCAGCTTCTCCCTGTGCCTTATATTTTATCCAGGATACCAGGATTAGGGTGGTGCTAAACCAATCAGTGGACTGATTTAGTAATCACACACCCTTAATCCCAGCATCACACACTCTAGATCCAGCCACTTCTTCCCACATGAGACTTTGGGGGGACATCTAGACACAAACGGTAATGCTCATAAAACCTCATTTCAGCTGACAAGTATATTTTCTCCTGAATTAATTATAATATATGCCCCACATTACTCTGAAATATTATCACATAAAATATACTAATTATTTTATTAAAATGAAATTTATGGAAATATATATATGGCTTATAAATATTCATCCCAAAACATTTTACTCTTAAAAAAGATCAGTCCAGCGTTTGGAATCGTGTACACGTAATTTAAAGCAGCAATGATTTAGGGTTAGTCATTGAAAATATTTCTTTTTGCATTTAGTCATTTGCAAGGATGTTTATTATTTTTCACAGTACTCAGTGGTCTATAGGTGTATACCAGTATCTGTGAAACGCAGGAGACAGCACAGTCCAGAATCTGATAATTATACATTTTTTTCAGTACATTAAGTTTAAATGTCTGGGCATAGAACACAATGCAGCATAAGAGGTTTGAAAGTCATTTTCCTTTAGGTTTTAAAAATAGCTTCCTGGATGCCCCAAGGCTTGGAATTTGTTTGAATTATAACAGATACTTAGTCACTCTGTATGTATAGCATATGTCTTGAAAGAAAGTCACAAACTGAAAACAAAAGAGACAAAACGTCACTGCTCCCAGGCATTATGCCTTTGAAAATTTCCTTTCTTTAAGACATTTTAAAATTAGCATATTTACCACATTACATTCTGATTTTCTAGTCTTGGAACTGTATTTTTCTTTATTTATTTATTTAAATTTTTTCCTATCTCTGGTAAGCAGGAATAGTTTGAAATTCTGAAATAATTGGTGAGGATTCTTTTGAAAGTTTGTATTAATTAGAGGCAATTCTCGTCATCTCAGAGTGGTGTTTGTTCAATTTCTTCTGTAAGAATTAGGCCAAAGAAACAAAAGAAGAATATAAGAAGTACAAAGACAGACAGTGCAGAATTTTGAATATCCTTGTTATAAAATTAGAGTGTTGGGATTGAGTATTAACCAGTAGAGGCTTTGTCCATTATCGGTGTTGGCATTTCTTGCAGTCTGGTGGGAGATTAAAGACAGTATTTTGGAGGATCAAAGAAGATCTTCAGTGCTTTAGTGATGAGGATCTTGATACTTGCTCCAACTGAGAATTTTTGAACTCCATGGTTTGAGATGTTATTTCTAGCTTGCCAAATTTAAGTTTCTATTGTTGCTTGTCCCATTTTTCCTAAGAAATACTCTATCAAACCAGATTTCTGTCACAAAAAAAAATTAATGGAGATAACTATAGGACTTATTAATCTTAGATTGAATCATGACTTTTAAAAACAATAAAGTTGTGTTATTTGTCTTAAGCAATACAGTGGATCATAACCCTAAAATATTCGATCACTACATTGATAATATGCTTGTAGTGAGTAGAGGCACTCAAAACTAATCTATTTGAATGTAGCCAATTTAATTGTAAAGTTACTCAATGTTTAAATATACTGAAGAGCCATAAAAGTTTACTAGAGGAAACAAGTAAGAGTGATTAAGTATCTATTTCTTCTTTCTATGAAGCATAAATTTCTATTTGTTATGCATTCGTATATGCCTATATTGATATATATGCACGCCGAGGCACATATACTTCCACTTAGCAGTGCCTTGGATAAATTACATCACAGCTATATGTAAATGCTTTGTTCTTAAAAAGTTCCCTACTCTGCAAAAGATCTTCAAAGATTAGTTTCTTTACACTGAAGCAGTTTTAATTTCTCTCCTATTAATTTAGCTTTGACTTGGAATGAAAATTTGCAATTCAGCCTGGAACCTAACGCCTGTATATTCACATTTAGAATTAATAGGCTTTAATTTGTCTAAAAATTTTGATTATTGTAGACTAATGTCCAGAACACCCCAGATTATAAGACCAATACTTCTCACTGGTAGTGTATCTAATGGTGGGTGCTATAAGGGACAGAAGGTAGATGACGCTGCCATGCATAATAAGCCGTAAGTATTTACAATCACGTTGCTCACATTTTACTGTGAAGCAGATATGCTGTCATTTCTTTCTGGAAGTGAGTCACTGGGACATAGAATTTGGGGTTTATTTGTAATATCCTGATAGGAACATCTGCTGTGAGCCATATCAAGATATCACACGGCTCAGTGTTCTATGTGCTCCTGGGAGCCTTTGTGTGAACTGTCTCTATAAGGGCATTTATGCCTCAGCAACAGTAAAAATGAGTTAATGAAGAAAAAGACAACTGAAGCGTGCTGCCCATAGTTTTGTAAATAAATAGAAATGCAACTGAGAGAAGTCAGAACATTTCTTTTTTGTTCTATACATTCACGTGTAAGAATTACATTTTCTCAAATGTGCCAGAACATTTCATTAATACTAAGGAAATACCTCATTTCCAATGGAGTTGAACAGGCTCTCGTCCGTGATCCCATTTTATGTAAGCAGGTTGGACTTTCCTTCCTTCCGTTCCTCCTTTTCCTAGCACTAAAGGAGTGTGCACGCACACACACAGACCACATTCTCTCTTATTACTTGCCAGCTGGAAGGCTGAAATGCCAAGCTCTATTTTTTTTTCAAACACCAGCAGCAGCAACATCTGGATCTGTGAAACTTTAATCTTGGCCGGTTTCCTTCTTTTTCTTTTTGGCCTTCCAGGCACCTGTGAATGTCCTGTACATGCATAATGACATCAAACCATAGATGGAAATCTGATTCTCTTGGTATAATGAACAACAATTATTTAGAAGTCTATAAAACAACAAACTTCTAGTAATAAAGAACAAGTTCAATGAACTGTAGATAAGACGTCATGAAAACTCAACTTCAAATTTAAGTGAATTTAAAACACTTCATGTAACTAGAGTCACCTGAATCTTTCATCTTCAAACTTTATTATAAGATTGTGGGCTGGCATTACAAACACACTCAGGAGACTTTATCTAAGGTAGAAGGCTATTGCCATAAAATATTAAGCCTTGATTTCAAGCTAGAAGACCCTTGGAGGGAAGCCAAAGGCTTCCTCCAAATACCCCTGGTAAATTTCTTAATCATCTTGGATACTTCACTTTTTTTCATACCCGAAAGTTTCTGATGTCTTTTTGAACTCCAAATTGAATGACTGCAAAGTAGGATTTGGAGATTACCCAGAAAAGCAATCAATAGTTGAAAAAAAGGAAAGAAAAGAAAACTGTATCAGTCGCAGATACTGACTGGTTGAAACTCTCTTCTGTATATTTCTACAGAGGTCATGGGACTCAAACATCACACCCAAAATACAGACTTTGATCTGCACAGTCCAACAGTGTAGGACTCTGCCCTCTCTTCCCATGGCATGAACTTGTTGGTTTAGGTCTCCAGTGCCTCCGCAGACCACCCCCACATACGAGCATCAGAGACAGAGACAGGGCAGGAGATTTTCTGCGTGCTTTCATCCCTCTTGACTTAATAGAATTTAAATCATTCTTATCGCAGATTATAAAAGAAAGAATATTGTAGTTAGCATCAGCTTCATGGAAGAGTCACATATTTTTAAAATTTCCCATTTGGATAAAATTCAAACACACCTGGTCATTCAAGAGTTCAAAAGATAAGTTACTACTACCACACTGTGTACGGCATGAGGGGGGAAGGGGATTACAATTTGTAGTGTAATCAGTGGCAGATGACTCTGAGGTAATAAAGGAAAATTAAATTATATCATATTCTTTCAAGGAGAAAAGGCATATATGTTTTTTCAGTTTACTTTCTCACAAACTCTGTCACTGGTATTTTCAAAATATTTACTTACAATATTCTCCTAAACAAATGTTCTCATTAAGTAGATTTTATTCCTTAAATATATATGATATTTGGGTAAATATTCCTTTCATTAGTTTTTGAGGTTTTAATATTAGACTCTCTACTTTTTTGGTGCATTCATTTCAAAATTCATTTATCATCCATTCTCTATCTTGGAGAGTAGTAAGAAGTCACCAGCATCGATATTTCTGAACTGTGCTATAAAATATTTATGAATGTAATCTAAATCATATTAATACCATAAGAGATTTTTAAGACTCATTTTGAATTCCTGTATAAGAATGCCTTAATACACCAAACAAAACATAACCAATGATATTTATATACAGGGTATCAAATATGTATTTTATTTATTCCTCCTTCATATTGACCAGTGATGCTTTAAAGCGAATTAAATGTAAATAATGGCCTTGCTTTTTTTTTTTACTTGAGCTACTTCTCATGAATATCCGTGTATTCCAAACAATGTCCTTATCTTTGGTCATTAGATAAGAACATGAGGCATCTGATATCGACCATTATGATTGCCTCATGTCACTACTATTGAATCAGTCACATGATGAGCCTCTATCAAACCACGAGAAACAAGCCCTGGATTTCTCAGAAAACTAATGCCATAACATCACTTCACTGTAGAACAGTCATTTGTTTCAAGACCCTGTGCGAAGACCCAAATAGTAGTAAATACAACCAACACAATTATTGGAATTGAATGCTGTATCCATTCTTATTTTTCACTAAAACATGCTACACACTATTGATTGGACTTATGGTCCCTTAGAGAATGTAAAGTAACAATATATTCTTCAGGGGTTTGGGAGACAAGACCATGGCCTCTATCTTATTTCTGATTCTCACTGTTGTCCACTTCGACTATTAGTATAATCCCATAATGTGGCTTCTATCTGTCTTTCAGCTTCCAGGGGGAGTTCTTCCTAACATTCTGTTTCATCAACATCTCTCCTCCGATTTGAAACTTCCTGTCTTTTGTCATGACAATGTTTTTCTGAAAATTCATGTTTTACCTGCTTGTATCTTAAAAAAATCTATATTTTGATACATAAAACCAGGTATAACTCAATGTCTCACTGTCACCATGCTTTTATACCCAGTATTACTTCTGCCTGGAGTGTTCGCTACGGTCCTATTTGCCTAGCACAATCTAACTTTTTCTTAAAGTTCCAGGTTGAAAATGACTTCCAGGAAATCATCTGTGAAACTGAGTTGGAATTATCCACTCCATTCTCCTCCTTAATGTTTCTTATCCTAAAAAATTACCATTTATTGATTTTCTTTCCCTCTTTCCTCCATCCTTTCCTCTCTTTGTCTCTCCCTCTTTCTTTCTTCCATGAGCTAAACATTAATTTTATGACAGAAACTTCTTTAGGGAATAATGCTAAAGGGCACATTAATCTTTATTCATGGAAAAAAAAAATCTTTACTCACGGATACCAAACTCTCTTGTAATGAAGAAAATGAGATTTTTAGAATGTAAAGATGAAGATGCTAGAATATTTTTTTTCACATATGCTGCCATTAAAAATAACTGCCCTCTTTACTTCTAAGCGTATACTCTTGACTCATTTCTGGTTCTCTGAGTGATGTTCCTTAAACTTATAACTGCTCTTTTATTTCTTTATAATGTATAAATCCATATGTATGTTCAAAGGGAATTCTATACAATCCAATAAAAACACCCTATTTAAAGATAAATAGAGTCAACCATAAATACAAATTTAATTCCCAAACTCAAAATTGTAACCTATTAACTATCGTCATCCTCAAATTAGAAAGTGCTATCAATTATCTTTGTGTTTTATTTATTTTATGGTAAATGCATGCAAACATTACATTTTTACCATTAATTCTAGTTTGAGTTTCATCTCAGGCTAAAAGTTCTAGAGAAAAGACGAAGAGCCTTGGGAGTTGTCCATTCATCAAAAAGACCTTGTTCCGCGGCTGCTTTTCTAAGCTGAATTTGCCCCATTTGCATGCTCTTAGGCTTGAAATCTGTGATTAAATGCCACATTCCTTGCATGAGCTAGAAGTGGTGAACCGTATAAAACTGGAGCTAGTTCAAAATAATGACACTTTGAAAAATTAAACTCATATATCTGTAAAACAAGCACAATTGTGTACAAAGAACAATTTCATAGATTTCATAAAGATCTCTTATTTGTGTATCTATTTATCATTTACTGTATTTATGTTTTGCAATACTGAGGATGAACCCAGGAAGCACTGAGTTGTGTGCCCAGCTCTTTATTTTGAGAAAGCGTCTTGGCCAAGTTGTACAGCCTTGCCTTGAACTTGCCATCCTCCTGCATCAGCCACTCGAGTAGTAGTTGGGATTGTAGGGAAGCGCTAATGAGCCTGGAGAAAAAGATCTCTTTTGTAGAATCATTTTAATAGATTTTTTTAAAAATCAAGAATATATTTATATGCGCTCGTGCTTTCTCTGTTAGCAATTACACATGCTCTTAGATACTGCCTTTACTCTGTGAAAGATTCCAGTTACATCATGCAAAGTACAAAAGATTCCATGTTTTCCCTTCCTTTACCTGTCAGCTTTTCTTTCTCCATCTCTCTCATCATCCTTTCTCCTTCTTGCACATTCATACAGTCTTCCCTGATTATTCCAATGAGAACTATTTGCTTCTTGAATGCTATTGAAGTTACCTAATGATCTTGAATTAAATTATATTTTAGAGATTTTATTCTGAAAGATCTTTTGAAATTTTAACATATGGTAGTGATTACCTCCCTGGAGATACTGTAAATCTTGCTAAGGTTAGAGAGCAGCTCATTAGTAGATTTTGCACCTTACAGACTACACAACATTTTTAAAATAAGTCTGTTGTATTACGCATGTACCAGCCTCTGAAACTGTCAACTCAAGGATAGATGTTTGTGACTATACATTTCCACAAAACGGAATTTAAATATGAAATAAATATAGATGAAAAGACTTAATAGACCCGTGTATCTCACAAGTTCCATTTTTCACTCCATGAGGTGTGATTGTGCAGTTGATTGACTCACGTGCTGCTAGGTTATCACTATGGCCAATCCTGGGGATGCCGGGTGTTCCTGGAGGAGGGACCTCTGTCTGGCCCCGGCCCCTTCCTCTCTGGTGGTGTTCCCCGGCTCTGCTTACAGACCTCCATGAACTAAGCCCCTTTGCTCAGTCAGACCCTTCTGTCATGATGTTTCTGCTGGGAGCCAGCTGAAAACAGACTGAATCCTCTGAAACTCTGAGCCGAATAAGCCATTTCCTCCTTCAATTCGTGGGTGTCCAGTGTTTGGTCCCTGCAAGAGGAAAGCTGACTCACTAGTACAAAAAGAATGATATTGAAGAAGAGGGGTTGTTTCTGGGACTGTAACTATCTACATAACTCAGAAGTCTTTGGAACCGGTTTGTTGGAGAAGTTTGGGGAAGTAGGCTGGAGGACACGTAGAAGACTGTAAACAGGGACTGATGGGTGATTCTGGTCAGAGCCGAGAAGACCAGAATGCTGACAGGAACACAGACAGTAAAGGCCAGGCTCAGAAGTTCTCGGTTAGGAACAAGGACTTCAGTGACAATGGGACTAGAGGCCATGCATGTTACAATCTGGGGGAAAAAATCTTGCATTTTGCTCATATCCTGAGAATCTGCAGGAGGCTCTGTCTAAGTGCAGTGGAACATTTGATCTGTTTGAGGCAACCCAAATTTCAGGTTCTGCATGGATACCCTTGGCTACTTTTAGTCAGAATTATAGGAAAAAGCAGGAGCAAAAAAAGAGCAAAAATATTTGAAAAACTTAATATTTGGTCTGAAAATAGCTACATGTAGAGCATGAGCTAAGGGAGACGTGGTCACTGAAGAGATTAACACCACGAAAAAGAAATCAAGTTCATTGAACCAGGAGAAAAAGAAATTTATATTGAGGGAATCTGAGGAATCAGTAAGACTCTACCCATCACAGATTCAAGATTGCAAATGTTAAGCCTTGCATTTGAGAAAAGAGCCCCTGGGACTCACGCTCAAGAAAGACTACCAGGATTCATTTCCCCATGCTCAGCCATCCCAGAGTTTCACAGCCTGCTGCAGCCATGGTCTGAGGGGGCCTGGCTACTGCTGGAGCTGATGGTTGACCTGGGGGGGGGGTCATCCATGTGATCCTGGTTTTCCTGGCATGCAGAAGACAAGAGTCATGAAGTCAGGGAGGATTCCACTCAGATTTCGAAGGAAGACCTGGGAAATAAGGCAAGGAGCCCCTGAGAGGGCAGTGGGTAACACTCTGTTAATGAAGTTGAAGGAGCAGTGGAGGCTCCAGAAATATGGAATATCAACCAGGGTAAGCAACAGGCACTGAGCAGAGCCAGCCCAAGAGAGAGGCCACATGGGCTGCAACCATCAAAGCTCTATGGGTGTGGCACCCAAGCCCTCTGGACCTCATACCCCACCATTATGTGCCCGAAGCAGGGCATGGAACTTTGAGACCAGTATTCTCAGACCAGGGCTACATCTTTGACCCCTCTTGTTCAGTGGCTTCCCACTTCTCAAGCTGAGCAGCCCCTGGACTCTGGGGCTTTGCAACACACAGGTGAGCACCATGGACTCTCCTGCCTCTACTACTACAAACTTGTTTAATAAACCCCCTTGCATATTTTACAAATAGTTTTTCAGATGATTCTCTTCCTATAGAGACCAATACAAACTAGAAAAATTTTATAAAATAAAAATAGAACATAATATTTTTCCAATAATTCTAGAATAAAACTAGTTTTGTGGTTTTATTTACATGTTCCAATGCTTAAATAAGTCAGAAGTACATAATTTAAGAAAATAATTGTTTTGTATAGTTCATAAAATGCTTAAATTTGATTTCTTCTTGAAGTATTGAGTTGGCCAATTTACAATTTGGCCAGAAGACTTTACTTAACCAATAACACTATGAATTCTCGTACACAGGCAACCAAGGTCTTCCCTCTGAACCACCGTAAAAGCTAGTACTCCTTCTCCTGCCCTGCTCAGAGCACAGAGAGCCCCACCAGTCCATCTTCCATCTGGCTGACAGCCTGGTTCTTCTAAAATAGACCAGATCTCAATGCAACGTTATTCAGCCGTAAAAAAGAAAGATGTTTTGCCATTTTTGACAACGTAAGTCAATCCAGAAGATGATATGCAAATGACATAAACCAGATAGAGAAAACAGAAATCACTGGCTCTCACTAACATCTGGAGCAGAACAAAGTCAAAATGATGGAAGCAGACAGCAGAGTGGTGGTTCCTAGGGACGGGAGTGGGAGAAATGAGGAGATCTGGGTCATGCTCATGTTCAGTTAGGAGCACACAAGTTCCAGGGATCTAAGTGACCACATGGATGATGCTGATTTAATGATGCTTGATCTCACACAATGTGGATGTATATAAAATCACCACATCACTGCAGCGTCAATATACTTTGTCTTCATTTGACAATAAATATTTAAAAAAAAAAAAGAATTAAATGAAATTGGCCAGATCATATCACTCCTGTGCTCGACACCTTCCATTCACTTACTATGCTCCATGGCCTGCTCCGCCTTCAGGGTGCACAAGGTTGTAGTGTCAGCCTCCCTCGCCCTGTCTGATCTGTCCCCATCATGCCCTCCACCACCACGCTGCTGAGCTCCTTCAGCTTTCCGCTATTTTGGGAACACTCACACCAACCTAAAGTAGTAACTCCCATCATTCCCTTTCTCTCCCTCTGCTCTACTTTGCTAATTGTTTTTTAAATTACGGTTTTTCAGAAGTATTTATTTATCATCCATATTGTCTTTAACATAAGTTACACAAGGGCAAGCCTTTTATTTGTCAAATGACTTAATGCCAAAGTTTAGAATGTTTCCTGCACCATAGCTGGCACAAACTAAATACTTGCTTAGATAGATAGATAGACAGACAGACAGACAGACAGACATCTTCCTTTGATATAAAATTGTAGATGTACTGCAAATATAAATGCAAACAAAAATTATTGAAGATATAGCTTTTATTATGTTAGTGATAATGCTTACTTTCCTACTGTTTATTATGTAATACATATCTTTTTCCCTTTCTTTTCAAATGCAAGTTCTTTGAGGGAAGAGATTTCCACTGTTTATTGAATTTGTGTTTTCTACAACAGCACGTATCCTTTACACATTTTCTCAGTCAATAAATATATGTTGATTGCTAGAAGAGTGAATCTTTTATTAACGATTGCTATGAAGTCAGGTCAGTTATGAATGAATTTTCTCACAATTTTTACCTATATTTTATAGTATATTGAGCTAAGCGTATTTTCATATAAGAATGGAGAGTGATTTTTAAAATCACAAACTTCATAAACTTCAATCTCTTCATAAAAATGAATCCAAGATTATTTTGACTTTTTTAGTTAAAGATCAAAAATTTCTACATTTTGTCATCTAGAATCCTAATCTGATGAAATGTGATTTCTAGTGTGTACATAATCATCATTTTCCTGTTTATCTGTTAGCCAAAACCAACGTTTGCTTTGTCTCAACCATGTGTTCTTTTCTTTCTTGCTCTATGACAATCTCCTTTTTGTTCATCTGTTGAGGCTGGCAGATAACTATACGGGTTTAAATTCCGAAGCAAATTCAGCATCAACTTTATATGCATGACCAGTGTCAACCCTGAATCTATAATAAGATTGAGTAATCGTGTGTTAATCTTCTCTAGCTCTGGCTCACACTAGTGAATAAAGTTGACCGGAACCCCCACCAGATTACTGTTATCCTGTAGCGTGGCTTTGGTAAGAAAGACGGCCTTATGAATGTTTCCCAGCCGCCTAAGTCAGGCTGCTGGGGCTCAGTAACACTCTAAAGCTCTTCATACACCCTGTAATTTAAAAAATATTTCACTGGCGGTGCCGAGAATATATGTTGGGTCAGCAATCATAGTAGTAAACACCAGTTCTCTAGATAATTGTATTTATTTTCATATTTTTGACATTGTATAGATTTACCACTCATTAAAATAGTTTCAGAAGGCAATATATAGTTTAAAACTTTAAAGCATTTTAATTTAAACCATATTTAAAAACTACCCTTTGGAAGAGAATAGACATTTTAAACATAATTTTACTCACATTTTAAATAATACTTGACATACGTATTTTTATTTTGCCCATAAGCTATAACAAAGAAAAAATCATAAATTATTTTTGTCCACTATAATACCAAAGAAATTCAATGTTAAATTAAAAAGTGGAACCCTCAGCCTGTGTCTCATAAACCTTGAGTGATGGTAATCAGGCATGATGTGTGACTAAGGCACACATCTGTCCACATGATTTATGACAGAATACAGTAAGAGACAATTTCTTAAAGAACTATAGTTCATTGTAAGAAATCATGATTGGTGTGGAATCTTGGAAGCACTTTTTATTTATACTATTTTCTGTATAGTTCTACTTTTTTCCTCACCCAAAGCACCGTGAACTGTACTTTTTGAGAATGGCATTAAGAACTCCTGGGTACTGGTGGCTTGGACATTGATATTAGAGTGTACAGCAAAACACGTGCAGTTTATGTCAGTCTCCTGGTAGTTGTTTCCAGAGTTCACTCAAGAGCCTGTGCCTGTTTTCACTGCCTGCGGAGGACTGGTTATGCATTTAATCACACCCAGTACTTGACGACAATCACTGAAAGACCCCTTCATGTATCGTACAGCCCATGCTCTTTCCCTCACCTTGTGTTTAGGGCACAGAGACCAGAGTAGCAGTCATTTGGCAAAAGTCACCCAGTGGGTTTAACAGTGCCCTCAAGTCTCCAACTAAGCAATGTGACCCTAATGGCTACTTTCATGCCTGTTAGAGCGCTCTGCCTCAGTGTTAGGCTAAAAGTTTCTCTTCCAGATGTAAACTTTCTCAAAAAGTTTATACTGAGTTTATATGTGACTAATTTGATTTCCCATTTTTATAAAACCATTAATGAAATTTTTATATCTCTTCGAATGTGTGTTTTCCTTGGACAAAATTAAAATATGAATGACATTGATGGTGGTGATGATGATGGTACAGTGGGATAATAATAGTCTTTCATAGAGAGTTTTTTTGTTAGGCACTTATTCTGCAAGTATTTATTTAATCCTAACAACAATACTATCAAGTAGGTAGGTGGTACTAGTATCATCATTTTATATACGATTAAACTAAGGTCACAAAACTATCTTGGTTACACAGTATGTCCTTAGAAGTGAAATGGATTTGTGTGAGCAACATGCAGTAGGGTTTTTTTTTTTAATTCATTTAATTACATGCCCTTTAATTAGAAATTTTACTCCACTGATATATAAGATGATTATTGATAGGTAAGGTGTTACTATAGTCATTTTGCACCTTATTTTCTGAATTAATTGTAGGTCCTTTCTTTTTTTCTCATTCTCTTATAGACTACTTTTGTAATTGAATGATTTACTGTGGTGGTATGTTTTTACTTCTTGCTCATTTTCTGGTTTATAGATTTTTGCTTTGTAGTTACTATGATGCTTATAAAAAGTGTTTAATTATGACATGCTCTTCTGAAATGATAGCAATTTAACATGATCATAAAGATAAGAAAAAATAAAGCAACAAATAAAAACAGAAGATACACTAATTTTCAAAAATGCTACACTTGCACAACATCACTTGCCAATTTTGAATATTCGTTGCCTCATCTTTCTATATCACCAATATCTTAACATATTCCTGTAGTTATTTTTATTTCATTTGGATGTTTTCATTCTAAAAACACAAGTGCTTTACACACCATTCTCGCAATGCAGTGATACCTCGGTTCATGAACTTAATTCTTTCCATGATTCTGGTAGCCAACCAAATTAGAGGAGAACTGAATCGAATTCCCTTATAAGGGCCACATTGAACCTAGCCATTGAGTTTGATTTGATTCTTGTCCAATTCAGTTTGTGACCAGAATCATGGAAAGAATTAAGTTGATGAACCAGAGCACCACTGTTTCACAGCATTCTTAGTCTGTTCAGGTGGACAATCCAGTGACCGTGCGTGAGGCATCTGGCCCTACCCCAATCTCAGAGAGAGGCTTAATGGAATGAATTACACTTTTTAGGTATTTCCCTGATTCATGCTGAACACACCATCTGTGGATTTGGGAAAAACTCAAGGTTTGACTCACCCTCTAGTGTTGGTACAGTCACAACACCCTAACATCCAACTCAAATTAAATTTAGAGCTCAGATGGCATGTACTGCTGAAACAGCAAAGTCACTACAGGTTCAAAACTTGCTTGGAATTTCTAGAAAGACAGGCCAGAACTAATCCTGATCCTGAAGACTGGAATAAACACCTAATCCTCTAATGGCCAAGCAACATCACACTGCAAGCATCACAAGTTTTCAGGAAACCTTGACCAAAACCTATAGTCATAATAAAGTGCCAGAAACCAAACCAATAGTAACCTGTACGAGTGAGCATGCAGATGGAAAAATTAAATCAGCTATTTTAATGAAACTTAATGAGCTTTAAGAAAACACAGAAAAGGTTCCAATATTCTAACAGAAATTTAACACAAAGAAGAGAGCAATCAAATGGAATTCGTGGGGTGAAAAATACACTAGATAAAAATGAAATGCAATGGAAAACATCAATAGCAGAATAGATCAAATAGAATAGATCAGGTGCTTAAAGTCAGGCTATTTGAAAATACGCATTTGGAAGAGAAGAAAGAAAAAGGACGAATGGAGCAAAGTCCATGGGACATTGGAAGAGCATTAAACATGCCAGCTTCTGGAGTTCAAAAGAGACCCGAGAATGTAAACAAGCTATAAAAATTCTTCACAGAGGTCACAACCGAATAATTCCCAAACCCAAAGATGGATACAATTATCCAGTACCAGAAGGCCAAAGGTCACGAATCGGATTTCAGGCTGCCAACTGTACCCCGAGATATCTCACATTCATGTTCTCAAAGTTGAAAGAGAAAAAGATCACAAGGCGGAAGAGAGCTTGTTTGGAGGCTCTAGCAGGGCACAGCTACTCGCATGCCCTTGACTGAGGAACGGTCCTGCTCCCGAGGACGGTCTTCCTCTTCAACCGAGCCCGCAGCTTTGGGCGGGACGACCGTGGAGGGTGAGGGAGGAAGGGCCACCCGTCTAGCAGCCAGATCAGCTGCATCAACGCTGGCGATCTGGCATGACCGACGTCTCAGCCAGATCGCGCTCACATCACATCGATCAAAGCAACGAGAACAAACGACATCTACAAATAGAGTGCACCAATTCCCTTCGCAGCCGACTTCTCAGAAGAAGCTTCAAAGGTCACGAGAGGGTAGTGTGAGATTTTCACAATAACTAAGGAAAGAAAGAAAAAAGATAAAGAAAAACAAAAGCCAACAAGAACAGCCAGCGAAGAATACTGTACCCAACACAGCTATCTTTTGGAAGTAAGAGAGAACAAAAGACATTCTCAAACAAAAGCTAAGAAAATATGTCTCCAGTATCTCCAACTAGACTGGTTTTACGGGCACTGATACTGGGAGTTCTTCAAACTGGGGGGAAAAAAAAAGAGTTGTTAATGAGTAAGAAGAATACATCTGAAGGTATAAAATTCACTGGGAAAAACAATATGCAGATAAACTCAGACTTCTCTAATACTGTAAATAAGGTGTGGAAAGCATTTACATCTTGTGTGAAAAGCAAAACCCAAGAAAATTAATATGATAATAACTACCTTCATGTTGAGCTAGGAGATATAGAAAGATATGAGACACCAAGTATGTTGAAGCTCAGGAGAAATGGTGAGCAAGTGTCAAGTTTTCTATTCATGTGTTTTTTAGTTTGTTTCATTTTGTTTTTCTTACCCTCATGATCATGTTAAACTGTTTTCAAAATAGCTTATGATCCAATGAATTGTTTTGGTAAGTTTCGTGGTGACCAAAATACAAAAATTGGGAGTAAATAAAAATCTAAGCAGTAAGTTATAAATATACACAGTGTTTTTAATAATTTCCTTATTTCTACTGTTTCAAAATTATTAATAAAATTATTTGGTTATTATTAATTTGGTAGTCACATTAGAAATTAAAGACACCATGAGGCTAAAGAAGAAAAACACAGAATTTAAAAAATACGTATTTCTTTAAGTGTCCCAAAAAACAGTTTTACACTAAACACCTAAGAACGGGTTATTGTGTAATCATTTTAATGGACGAGAAAATGGATGTATGACCTAAAAAGAATTGGGTGAGCATCTCTTTTCTTTTTCTTTCAATTTTGCTTATTACACCATTCAGAGTTTCTTGTACTGCATAAAGTGAAGCAAATATCTCTGGATCAATTCAATTTTGAGAAACCAGTAAATCATTTTAAATCTTATTTATTTCAAAGCTTATTTGGCAACCTGACATTTTAAATACAATTTTGCAGTTTCAGGCTTTCCCAAAGTAGTTACGTTTTCATGGAGTTCATCCTAAGAAATGCTGTCCACCAGAGTACAGTTATTTCAGTTAAATAATTTATTGTCAACTCAGCAACCATAATAACTGATGAAATATGTTGAGACAAGGAGTAGTCAAGTATAGTGAATGTGAAATGACTGCCAATTTTAGAGTAGGAATAGTGGATGCCAGAAAAAATAAAGAATAGTACCTATAAAATAAGATTATGCTTGTTTTTAACATTTTAAACTGAAAAATAGTCATTTAGGTGAAGAAAAATTACTTTAAAATATAAGTTAAAAGGCAAAGAATAAAACTGATTTTCAAAATGAAAACATTATTACTTTCAACATCTAGTTAGGGTGAGGGGCAAAAAGGAATGAATCAGGAGAGGTATGTTGTACTGGTGCATAACTTCATGGGTAAATAGCAAACAGTGCATGTTTAATTTTTTACACACAGCACTCCTGTCTCTAGCATATCAAAAGTTAAAACTGAGAACAGTAAATGAGCAGAAACAAGTCAAAGTGCGTTCATAGGCTTATCGCATTCACAGTCTCTGGCAGTGACCCACTTTTGTTTTGTCCTGTAGTTTTCTCTTCCAAAAAAAGAACCCATATACTCTTCCCACCAATTTCGTATGGAATTCCCTTAGGGCTACATGCGACTCACACTTCTTAGGGACTAACGTAGCCTGAGGGATGGAGGCGGCTCCAGGCCCAAGGCTGAGTCCCACATGAATATGCAGGAGGCGCCAGGATGGTGGGACCAGCTCCTTCCAGGACCCCTTAGTGTGTGTGATGCTTCTGCGGCATCACCAGCTCTGTGCAGGACTCTCGGCTCCCCAGGAGCCCACTACTTAGGAAAGCTTCACCTTTTCCATTTTTAGAAAATGCGAGGCAGCGAAAAGGTTTTTGACAAACTGCAGATCCTGCAGAGTTTAATCAGCTTCATTGTGGCACCTACCACAACTCCGGGTCCTTTATGTTGTTTGACCACTAACTGTTTAGCAAAAATTGTCTGCTTCTGGATTATAGTTTTAAATTAAAGTCAAGAATGTGATTTTTGGAAGATGAAAACAGCTGCTTTATAAAAGATCACTAGCCAGTGATAGGAAAGACTCGCAGTGGTTCCTAATGGTAATGCCTCCTTTGTCTCTGTCCCTGCCTCCCCATCAGATTCCATATGTAATTTTGACACATGGACTTGGAATGCCTCTTCTATCCTGTAAATGACTTCATAGTGTGGTACTTTGTATGGTCCAAAAACGAGAGCATTTTGTATGTTAGTGAGTCCCTGGATTGCTGCTTTGTGTACTTTCATTTGATATGTTGTGAAATGAGTTCTTTTCTCCACTGAAAGAGTTTATTGTCTTCAAATATTAACTGACTCATCTCCAAATAGCTCCTTATATCATGCTTAATTTGGTTTTGATTTTGTTGCACTAATGCTGGCAGTTAGTATAAATGAAGGTAGTGGTCTCTAAGCAATTTTATCTCGAATATCTCCTCTCCAATTAAAATTTTAAAAATTAAAACATGATGAAAATGTTTTAAAATGAGCTACACTTTATTTTGTAAAGAAAACAAAAAAATAAGAATACAAAGTTAGAAGAAGAGTAAAATTATAAAAAATAAAAGAAAAATATTAATGACTTGGACATAGCTAAGACTAAATTGTGAGAAGCAGCTATCCCTACAAAATTATCCAATATATTTATTTAAATTAAGTGATCAAATTACTTGGTTAATTTGTAATTGAAAATTATATATTGGGTATATAACTGGTATCAGAGTAAGATATCTGGATGAAGTTAAAATATGTTCTCATACAAAATTTTGTGAAGAAATTTTTAACCACGAACTCAAATATTTGTCAAGTTTAGTTGCTTAGAACAGAATGTACAGTTGATTGCAATTATCAGTCTTAGCTCATGATTAGATGGAGCATGAGAAATTTTAAAGTCACCAAATATTGCTTCCATAATTGCTTAAAAGGATTTAAACTGACTACAAGGCTTGTTTTAGCAGAAACAGTATAAATAATTTTGCATTATTTATTTCTTTTTTTTTTTTATTTTTACCAAGAACATGTATTGGTTCATTGTATACATAATGATCATAATCAACATGGTTATTTTGTACCTGTACATGATACATCTTGGTTTCCCCCCCTTCCTCCCCTTCCCCTCCCCTCCCTTCCATTCACCCATCCCTCCCTATTTGCAACAAGTGTAACTACACTTTACCATTTTTTCCCTTTCATCTTACTTTTCTTTTAACCTTCTTCTTTATCCCCCTTTTCTCTATCTAGTTCTCTCTTTTGAATACTATCTCTCTTTTTTCTTTTTTTTAAACAAAATATCTATTCTACCCCTTTGTCCTTATTTACACTTATGGTTTC